>VSMD01056801.1:0-155118 GCA_008750895.1 Mirza zaza | reverse complement strand
GTAATCCTAGCTCTCTGGGAGGCCGAGGTGGGCGGATCATTTGAGCTCAGGAGTTCGAGACCAGCCTGAGCAAGAGAGAGACCCCATCTCTACTATAAATAGAAGGAAATTAATTGGCCAACTAAAATATATATATAAAAAAAAAATTAGCCGGGCATGGTGGCGCATGCCTGTAGTCCCAGCTACTTGGGAGGCTGAGGCAGCAGGATTGCTTGAGCCCAGGAGTTTGAGGTTGCTGTGAGCTAGGCTGATGCCACGGCACTCACTCTAGCCTGGGCAATAAAGTGAGACTCTGTCTCAAAAAAAAAAAAAAAATGTTTAGCAATGATCGATGTCTGCCAAAATGGAGATTAAATCCATCAATATACCAATTTTTACATTTACTGTAGACCTTACTATTGAAGTGTAGAGTTTAAATTTTTGTCACAGAAAATGAGAATACCTGACAGCTGCTATTAATGTAATGAGCTGTGAAATTTATTACCTAATATTGCTTTGAAAATATACCCCTAAGTTGCCAAGGGAAATTCTGACTTCATCCCAATGTATTGTTTAACTGGGATTCTTCAGTCATTATCTACTGTTTGCTTGTTGGTCACTCCTCTTCTCCCGACACCAACCAATTAAACGCCAGTGTTTCTCAACTCTTTGGCTAAAAGCACTATTTTCTTCTTCTTCTGTGCACACAGGATTAGTGAGAGCTGCTTTACTCAAATCAACCTTGACTGTATTTTTTTTTTTCTTTTAAGAGACAGGGCAATTCACAATTGCAAAGCTATGGAAACAACCCAAGTGCCCATCAATTCATGACTGGATTAATAAAATGTGGTATATGTATATCATGGAGTACTACTCAGCTTTAAGAAACATTGGTGATATAGCACCTCTTGTATATTCCTGGATACAGCTGGAACCCATTCTACTAAGTGAAGTATCTCAAGAATGGAGAAACAAACACCACATGTACTCACCAGCAAATTGGTATTAACGGATCAACACCTAAGTGGACATATAGGAGTAACATTTATCGGGTGTCGGGAGGGTGGGGGGGAGGAGGGGATGGGTATATACAACCACAACGAGTAAGAGGTGCAACGTTTGGGGGATGGACACACTTTAAGCTCTTACTCGAGGAGGGAGGGGGGCATGGGCAATATGTGTAACCTTAACACTTGTACCCCCATAATACGCTAAAATAAAATAAAAAAATTGTATATATATATAAAAAAGAGAGAGACAGGGTCTTCTTACTCTGTTGCCCAGGCTAGAATGCAGTGGCATGATCACAGCTCATAGCAGCCTCGAACTCCTGAGCTCAAGTGATTCTCCCACCTCAGCCTCCAGAGTAGTTGGGACTACAGCCACGCGCCAACACAGCTTGCTAATTTTTTTAAAATTTTTTTTGTAAGGATGGAGTTTCCCTATGTTGCCCAGGGTAGTTTTGAATTCCTGGCCTCAAGCAATCCTTCCAACCAGCCTCCCAAAGTTCTGGGATTACGGGCGTGAGCCACCGTACCTAGCCCAGCCTTTGTCTTGTAGGTAGAGATCCTACATTCAACATGAGCACTTCATTCTTAGATTTATTCCTTTTGTGCCTTAAAGTCTCCTTCTGTATTTACACCTGGACGTCATCTACGTAGGAAATAGGAAATTTCCAGTCTGTGAAGCTTTCAGGTAAAACTCCAACCCTACCAAGCACCTGCCCCCCCCATTCTATCAGCTCAGCACGGTGTTGTGTCTGTTTTTGTTGCAACTCCGGTAAGACCCCCTGGAGCACGTACTGAAGCCCACTGTGCTCTGCAAGAACTGATACATAATTTTGGAAAAGATCAGTTCACCCATGAGTTTTCCTTCACGATCTTTGGAACAATGCCAGATCTGACTTCCAGGTCCTGGGCCGCCTTTAATACTCTCCATTGAAAACACTACCAGCGGCTAGACCCTTCTTAAAGTCATCAAGCTCACGGCAGGTTTGTTGACACCAAAGGACCTAATCATGATAAGTTGGGGTTCCAAAGTAGTATCTTGGAGGCACTAGAATTTTCTTTCTTCTATACGCTCACAGACAACTTCAATATTTCAGCCCAGCAGAAATTGAAACAAGAGGAGCTCCTTCTGCTATCGTACCTCGTACAGATGCGAGGGTCTATTCACGCTACTCTTTAGCCTGACTTTCTTTTACCAAATCGATTTTATTTTGTAGAATCAAAGTACGTCTCAGCTTCCTGTCTGTGGCAGCCAGGTGTTCGGAAGTCCGAGGGTGAGGACAAGGTTCCTCCCAGCTGCCAACAGCAGAGCCACATCCCTCAATGCTGCACTGTTCAGCACAGTGGCCGCAAAGTGTCACGGCCAAGACAGTCAACAAAGGGAACACGTCCGACTAGTTTGCAGTTCCCTGTGGTGCCTGGAATGTCCTAGGAAATGTATCAGGTGTGCTCCTTCCACAGGATCTGTAACACTCTGGCCAAGGACAACTTGAGTCACCGCCTGCATGAACGTTGGCCTTAGCCTATCCAAGCCTGATTGCGATGTTTCCTTTCAGCTCATTTTGAACCTGACCGTGTGAACTCCAGAAATAGCTTTTACAACTGTGGATTTTCCATGACTGTGACCAGTTGGTTCTACATTAATGAGGGCTTGTCTTGCTGATAACTCTGTATAAAAGTGGAGTCAAATTGGTGACATCCAAGGTGGCGAGATCCCGTTGAAAAAGATGCCCAGGGTAACTCTAGCCTTGGCCCCCACCGTCTTGCCTGGAGAGTGAGGTTGTTTGACTTTTTGGGTAGTTATTTTTTTTCTTTATTAAGTAGCCAATATAATTTTTCAGGTCTTCGATATTTTGGTATGCCTGAGCCCAAGGCCCGTGGGATGCCAACACCTGGGGTGGGAGTCCCTCTGGCTCTGACAAGGGGTGACGTCCACTTGCCATTTGTTCCCTGTGCCCAGCTTAGTGCCTGAGAAATAATCTGGACTCACTGCATATCTTTGGGTTCATCAATTTGCAAAGGCTCCAAATCTTCCCTTTGGCCAGATGTTAAATGTCCAACTATTAGAGCCTATATTTGACTTAGGATAAATATTTCTCATATAATAAATTTCTGGGATGTAATAAACCACATGAAATTGTATTTTAAATATTTAAGCATCAGAACTTTTAAAGTTTTGTCATCACATTTTAAAGGTTTAGCATCACAGTGTGGAAGACACCAGTTTCTTAGAGCTGCCAACTCCTGTGTCAATCCTATGGGCACAGCTACAACATTAAATGGATGTTTGCTTTCAATTGATGACGGAAGAGCAAAATAGTTTTTGGGTTTTTTTCTTTTGTTTTTTTTTGAGACGGAGTCTCACTCTGTTACCTGAGCTAGAATGCTGTAGCGTCAGCCTAGCTCACAGCAACCTCAAACTCCTGGGCTCAAGCAATCCTACTGCCTCAGCCTCCCGAGTAGCTGGAACTACAGGCATGCACCACCATGCCTGGCTAATTTTTTCTATATATTTTTAGTTGGCCAATTAATTTCTTTCTATTTTTAGTAGAGATGGGGTCTCGCTCTTGCTCAGGCTGGTTTCAAACTCCTGACCTCGAGCAATGCGCCCGCCTCGGCCTCCCAGAGTGCTAGGATTACAGGTGTGAGCCACTCACCATGCCAGGCCTCAAGATAGTTTTAATATTTCTCACTCTTCTCTAACACTTTCTTCATTTCCTCACACTTTATATTCTTACGATATCTGCATAGAAGATAATTTGTCATGAGTATATCAGACATGAGTTTGGAGACTTTTTCTCTTTGTGAAAATTTGATGTTCTGCTTTTAATGTGTCCTGCAAGACATGAAGACTTCTCACACAAGGCTTTTACTTGGAAGACTGATAACCTAAATGGATTTAACTATAGATTAGTGTATGTGCTCCTAAAGCCAGCACAGTTTAACCATAAATTCGATGTAATTCTTAAAGGCTTTGTTTAGTGTTATAAATGCGAGTCACTAAGCAATTCCACAGCAATTAGAATTATGACATAATCTAATCTTGTTTATTCTGCCTTATACAAGTATTTACATTTTTATGAAAATTGTTGGCACAATGCTCTTAAAGTCATCTAGCAAACACTCTTGCTCTTCATACTCTCTATTTACCTTTTGAATGTTCTTAATAATTGCCTTTACATGAAAAATTAACATCTCTTGCCATCACCAGTTATTGCAGCATTTTTTTACAATAATATTTATGCATTTGTTCTCTAGCTGACTGACAGAATTTTAAGATAAAAGCACATAGAATATATTTTCTCCAAGGAGCATCTAAGACACTTACCTGTACTTTGAAAGGAAATGTACCTATATTAACACAATGTCTTAATTATATTTTTGTTTATAATCCAGACATTAAGCTGGTCAGTTATGGTGACAGCCTTTACGATCACACACACACAATTTTGAAGAAGCCGAACGTGGGGTTGAGGCAGGCACTTAGTTCCCTTCCCAAAGCCAAAGGCAAATAGCAAATTTTGGCCAAATATGAGGAGCAAAGCTTAACTTTGGTGAAGCAACTTGATATAGTCAAGGAGCGTGGACTATGGGGCCAGAGGGCCTTGGTTTGAATCCTGGTTCTGCCGCTTACTCTCTGTGCAGCCTTGGACAAGTTACGCTTCATGCCTCAGCGTCCTCATACATAAAATGGGGCGATAAAATACCTACATCATTGGATTATGGCGAGATTTCTACACGGTAATATTTACCAAGTGCTTTCCAGTGTACCCATCTTACTGTAAGTACAAGCGTGCAACTATTCACTGCTGCTGCCGTTATTAGTATTACTTTCAATTTGGTACCAGTGAACCTTAACCTATGACATACTGCTTTCAAGGAACTCCAGTCTCAAAATGACAGGAAGGAGAGCAATCAGCCTGCAAGAAACAAGTTACCAGAGCACGCAGGCCCTCGGGATTATTTAGACAATTTCTTAAGAATATAAATAGCAGAGTTAATCATAATTCTACATCACTCTTTATCCTACATGAGAGTCTTTTAATTATGCTAGCAAATTTTTAAAAATTTTTAGTTGTGGAAATTGTCAAACGTACTTAAAGGTGGGGAGATGAGTGTGAGGAGCGCGGTGTGCACCTGTCTTCCACAGCGTCCGGCATTCTCCCTGCCCACTTACCTACCTGAGCACGTTTGGTCCATGTCCCTGGCGTCACTGGTTGCACAGAGTTGGCCGCCCCACGATGTCACACTTTGCAAAGGATGGCAGTTTTTGATTTATCCGAGAGATGCACAAAGGGAGTGAGAATTTATCCCCTAGTATGAATGTTTATACAAAATAAGTTTTTCACACTTTTAATTCAAATTGTATCTCAACTCCTGATACTAGAAGAAGTACACGTCACTTCAGTTGCTTTTGGTCTTAGCCGTGCTCACGAGCGTCAAATACTTGTGCTGCCAACAGATCAAATCAAAGCTCAAAAAACCTCTGAGGTCAACAGAACAAATTCAAACGCTTAACTGTGGCCTCGTCTCGCTGCACCAATGCGTCCACCTGTCAGGACGGCCACAGCCTCAGGCCCAGAGACTCGGGCCACACGGCGTCCTCCAAGTTTCGTCGTGTCATGGCCCTCGTAGAAAATGCAGTGTCGTAAGGTAGACAGCGCACCGGTGTAAAGAGATGAGGTGCTCGTAGCCAGGTGCCCGGGACCCATAGCTCTGTCACCCCGCGTGCTGGCTGGGAAGCTCTAGGCTGTGGGAAGCACTTTCTATGTTCCAACTCACTTAATCCTCACAACTACTCTATGAGGAAGGTACCATATACCCCCTATTCATGGTGGAGGAAATTGAGGCACAGAGAAGTGAAGCAGTTTTTCTAAGATTGCACAGCCAGATGGCGGCAGTTGTTGCTGGTATGAGGCTCTGGGCACCTCAGCTTCTCTCATAAACCTTTCCGAATTATCCCATGTGTCTGATTTAGGCAAGCCATAACATGCATATAAAAGAAACTCAAATTCCTGGCCTGGTGTTCCAGGTTGCATGTGATTTCTCCTCTATCCCATCTTTCCTTTGGAGACTCCACACTGGGTCCCAAACTGCTGAGAGTGTGAACACAGCACAGTGCTGAGCACAAATGATGCTCAGATACCTCTGGCCAAATGGCCAGTCACAGCAAAACTACTTACTGCTCCACCTATAGACGTTGCAAATATTCGACGATGATGAAAATGAAGGACAAGGAGCCAGACCCCGTCTTATCAGCATCTGGTCAGGCAAAAAAATCCCAGAAAAGAGGAGCCTTCAAAGTTCCTCATCTATACAACAGGTAGACATTGAATGTTTCAGTTTTCCTGGACTTTTCTACTCTCATGCACTGGGAACTTCTTATTCTTTCTGGCACTAATCACTATTTCGCATCTGTGTTTTGTGTTTTGATCTCTGTGAATTCCGGAGAATGCCATCTTATTACCTAAGTCACATCTACCTACCATAAGACAAATATGTAAACAAAAGCTTCAGAAAGCTCCCACGCTCGTCGTCACCTGAAATCAATGCCGGTGCAGACTGACATCAAACCAACACAGGCCCGGTTTTTGTCAGCCAGAGTGAGGCAAATCTTTCTTTTGGTTGCAATGAATCACCTAAGGCAAGACACAAAGGCTAGAATGCAAGTAATAATCACGATGCCACATCTGATCTGTCATACTTACAAAATGTTGTTTTGGTTTTTTTTTTGAGACAGAGTCTCACTTTATTGCCCAGGCTAGAGTGAGTGCCATGGCATCAGCCTAGCTCACAGCAACCTCAGACTCCTGGGCTCAAGCAATCCTGCTGCCTCAGCCTCCCAAGTAGCTGGGACTACAGGCATGCACCACCATGCCTGGCTCATTTTTTCTATATATATATATATATTAGTTGGCCAATTAATTTCTATTTTTAGTAGAGACGGGGTCTCACTCTTGCTCAGGCTGGTTTTGAACTCCTGACCTCAAGCAATCTGCCCGTCTCGGCCTCCCAGAGAACTAGGATTACAGGCGTGAGCCACTGCTACCAGCCTACAAAATGTTTTTGACGTTGTGGAGGCCATGGCCCTGGAGAGAAAAAGGAGCAGAAGATCAGGCATGAGCATTCATTGAGCACCTGGTGTTTGCCAGGGACTTGCATTTACATGGTAAAAGTGTGCAGGAGGCAGGCACGATCATTCTCAATATCAAGATAAAGAAAGAGAGTTAGAGAGATTAAGGAATTTACCCCAAATCATACAGCTAGTAAGCGGCAGGGCAGAGATTGTCATGAAACCCCACGCTTTCTCCCCACCTTGCTGCCTCTTGGAAAATCTTTGAGAAATTATGTGGATTCTTTAATTTCCCAAAGATTTGGTTTCATCTATACCTAACCAGAAATTAACATTCTCTTGAGATGCGAGACTGTTAATAGAGACCTACTGAGGAAAGGGGCAAAGACCATCAACATGCCTGGGCTGCCAGATCACGCTTTGCTTACTGGTAAAGACACGTGGTCTTGCTACTCACACTTCAGGGGCCTTCATTAGGACGGTGGAAACTTGCATATCACAATATTCACCGTCCACTCAAATATAAATGGGTTAAACCCGTAAGTTAAAAGGCCAACATTATCATGCTGAGAGACATCTTATTTGGGAGACAGCTAAAGCAAAAAGACGTGGAAGAGTTGAGAGCAAAAGGATGGGAACGGACCACAAAAGAATACTGACCAAAAGAGAACAGGCATTAACTACATCAATATCACACACACACACAAGAAGACGCTAAGACAGAAAAGGTTACTATATAATGATAACAATTTTCAGTTCACCAGGAAGACATAAGGATTCTAAGTGCATATCCACCTAATAAAAATGCCTCACACCATATAAATCCAGAATTAATGGAAATTGACAAACCCGCCAACATTTTTCTCTCAGTAACTGGTAGATCAGGCAGCAAAAATAGTCAATAAATATATTTGAACAATTTGACTGACAACCTTGACATAATGGATGTATGTAGAACCCTGGAAGAGAGTACCCACTTTTCTTGAGCACACATGGAACAGTTATAAAAATAAATCAGACTCGAGGTCATAAAGCATATCTCTATAAATTTCAAAAAAATCAGTATCACACCCATCGCGTGCTTTCAACAAAATGTGATCAAGTAGAGGTCCACAGCAAAAAGATAAATTGAGATGTTTTCACGCATTGGAATTTAAAAACAGAATTCTAAGTCACTCATTGCTCAAATAATGAACATTTAGAAATACTTGGAACAATAATTTTTAACATATCACAAAGAACTAGCATATTATAGTGAAAGCTGCTCTTGGAGGGAAATGGATAGTTTTAAATACATATATTTGCAAAGAATAAAGCCTGAAGATTAATAAGCTGACTTCGACTAAAAAAGTTATGAGGGAAAAACAAAAATCCAAAGAGAGAGAAAGGAGATGCTAATAAGAAAAGCAAACATGGATGGTTGAGGAGAATAACACCATACAGTAGAAAGAATCGACAAAGCCAAATGCTGCCCCTTTGAAAAGACCAATAAACTAGACATACCTCTGACACTATTGATCAAGAAAAAAGAAAAGGAATAAGTATTTAAGTACAAACCCAGCAGAAGGTATTTACAACTGCAGCAGGGATTAAAAAGGTAAGAGGATATAATAATATTCAGTTTTATGCTGATATATTTGAATAACAGTTTTATGCTGATATATTTGAAAATTAGATGACATAGTCAAATTTCCAGAAAAATATAATTTGTAAATGCTGACTCAAGACAACTAGAAAATTTGAATAGTCCTAAATTATTAAAGAAATTGAAATAGTGTTACAAATCTGGCCACAACAAAACACAGGCTCGGATAATGTTATAGGCGAGTTCCTCAAAACTTTCATGAGACTGATGAAATTTCAATCTGACTAAATTTCTTCCAGGACACACAAAGAAAGAGCATGCTCTCCAACTCATTCTGCGAGCTCAGTATAATTGTAAATTAAAAAATCAGGCAAAGTCAGTAAGAGAAAGGAAAACGATAAGCCAATCTCATTCATAAACGTAGAGCTATAAAATCCTTTTTAAAATTGCAAAATGGATCTAGCCATGTTTGAAAAAAAAAGAGTTACATTATTCCAGGAATGCAAGGATAGACTGACATCATAAAATCTATATGTGTCACAGTGTAATGAAGAATTCACTTTATCCAAAGAGAGGTCTGGTCTTTGACCCCTCACCTGAGAGGTAACTTTTAAACTCTTGAAATTTCTTGAGTAATAGGCATATCTTTGTAATTCATGGTGGGCTTTTTTTTTTAACCACACCTGATAGTTTATGCTAATGAGATGACTCAGTGTTCTCTTTGGACCACACTATGTATTTATGCTAATGAATGGCTCACAGCGGGAGAGGAATCATGTGTGCATTGCTGGAAACTGAAGTCAACCATGTGAGCAATATTTAGCTCAATCAATCTTGCCCATAAAACAAGATATAATTCTGGACACCAGAGTGCAGGTGAGCTTCCTGGGTAGGCAGTGCTGTGCACTGTGCCACACATTGGTGCAAGGAAGGTGCAGCATTCCTGAGGACACAGAAGCTTTGTGTTTGAGACCTTTCCCAGTCCCGGTTCTGCCCTGCGAGACTCTTTTGTTGGCTGGTTCTGTCTGTATCCTTTTGCTCTATTAAAACTGTAATGGTAAGTATCGTGTTATACTTTCCTGAGCTCTATGAGTTGTCCCACGAACCGGAGAGAGTTCAGACCCCAGAATACACAGCCAGCTGGATGGAGGGTGGCCCTGGGAACCCCTGAGCGGGTGTCTTGGGCAGACTTGGTCGTCTGGAGGACTGAGCCCTTAACCTCAAATTTAGCTCACCCCGGGTGAGTCCTCTGCTACAGCAACAGACTGAATGAGAAAAGCCACTTGGCATGCCCAATGCATGCAGAAAGAACATTTATAAAATTTCCACCTACTTCAACTAAAAAAAAAAAAAAACCCAAACCAAAAAATCTTCAGTAGACAAGAAGAAAATGTCTTCGTCTGATAAAGAGAATACACATAAACAAATAGTGTAAATGTAAAAATGTCCGAAGTTTTTCCCTTTAAGATTAGGAGTGAGAGAAGAGTGCCACTCTTGCTGCTTTTCCCCAGAATGTGCTGGCATTCTATATAATGCACTAACAAGTAAAATAAATTCAAAGCGTAAAGTCTAGAAAGGAAGAAACGAGACAGTTATCGTCTTCAGATGATATGATTCTCTCTCTATAAAACCCAAAAGAACATATTACATTTAAAATGTATATTAGTATATTTTATATATATTGTATTATATGTACTATGTAATGTAATGTATTATATTATATATAAAAACATATATTATTTAAAATAGTAAGATAGTTTAGCAAGATGATTGGTTTTAAGAGATACATTAAAGCATGAGTTACATGTAATGACATATATTAATCCACCAAATGCTAAGTGGGGGAAAATGTCCCAGGAAATTAGGTAAACATGATGCCCATTTCTATAGGGTTCAAAAAAGAAAAAAACAAAATTAGGTAAAAAACTACCATGCATTTGAGATAAAACTCTCTGTCTCTCTCTATACATATACATATATACACCCATACATATTTTAAAGAGAAGGGGGTCTGGCTGCCAGGTGGAGTGCAGTGACCATTCACAGGCAGGACCGCCGTGCCCTACAGTCTCGAGACAGTTTCTAGGCCTCCCCGTGGCTGCCAAAGGAGTCTCTAAAATCATACAGCTCAAGTCAGTTCCTTGCAACAAAGCTCCAGCTTCAGGACAGCGCCAAGGTTCACCAGCACTGCAGCGCACCTGCAATGCGTCAGACACTGTCCTTGGGCAGTCTCTGTCCTGGAGCTGCCCCTGCCCCGGCCGCGTGTCTGTGTCCACGCACACTGACCAGAGGGCTGATTGCGGGATAACCTGCAAATTGGTCCTGCCTCCCCGAGGGGCTGATCTGCGGGCCTGTCATTGGAGGTGCAGCCTCTTCACATTCTTGGTGAGGCTGAGTTTGAATACGATGACACTTTGGCCTTTGTCTCTTTTAAAAATGTTTTTAATTAAATTGCTGGGTCGCCGACACCCTGGAGAGACTAGGAAATGCAGCCTTGCACTTTGTTAATGATACACCATCTGTTTGTTCACACTGCGTGGTCACATGATCCTCGCTCTGCGGAACATCCTGTCTCACTGGCCCAAACCAGTTTGCAGGTGAAATGCTTAGGACGGGCGCCAGAAAGTCTCTCTCCTTCTTTCCCTTTCTCTCTCTCTCTCTCTTCTCCCCTCCCTCCCTCCTTTTCTCTCTTTCTCCGTCTCTTTTTCCTCCCCCATTTCACACAATAATTAAATCCCTGAAGCGTGTGTGTCCTGGGTGGTTTTTAAGAGCTCCAAGTGTTATTTATGTTAACGAAGGCTGGGCCTCAGAAAGGAAAAATAACGGAGGCTTAGACTCCCACCCTCTGCAGGAGAGCCTGGTGGCTCAGGGACCCCGTCTCCGCGCCCGCAGGACGGAAGCGGGTGCAGACGCGCACGGGACACGCTGCTGAGCTCCAGGAAGGAGCCTGGTTTGGTGTTCAGGTGACAGAAGATGAACGGCTGTGAAACATTATGAAACATTCCAGAGCCCCAGCACCTCCTCAGACACTTGCTTTGTCTCTGAACGCTGAGTAGCCATTCCCTAATCTCTGCGTCACAAATGAGGTGACAAGCCGCGGCAGGAGAGGAGTCTGTCCTGGGAGTGCCCTTCTAGAGGGACAGGTGGCTGGAGCCACAGAGGAGGCTGTGGGCAGGTACAGGGGATGGCTCAGCCCGAAGCGCGGGACAGCCGGGCTGCTCACACGCGTGCAGTCTCAGCAAGGCGGGCAATGACCGCCGCCACGCGCGTCTCTTCCTGCTCTCCCCGCCGGATTCCACTTTCTGGCTGTGACCGGGAAGGGGTGGCCCACGCGTCACCTATCTGATGCTCTCACTTCCTCTGGGCCCTGATTACAAGGCTTAAGGTTGGGTGCATGCATGTCCCGTGTGTGTGTGCGCGTGTGCAGTGTTTACACCAACAGACACTTTTTTTTGTGGGGAACTGGCCCATGAGGATGACTCATCCTTAGGTGTTTCACACTTGCCGCTTACGAAATTTGTCTCCAATCAGCAAAGAACCAATGGCCCAGAACCTCTCTTATCAACTTCCGATAGCCGTTTGCAGCCCATAGCACCCAGCTCAGCACACTCCCTGCAGAGGAAACATCTGCACCTGGGCTCCTTGGCCCGCAGAATGTTACGTGACACTTTGTGAGTAAAGTGGAGCCATTGTTCCTCCTCCCCCTCTGTCACCTTTGGTGGAGCTGGACTGCCTGCGGGGGGCCCTTGCTGGGATGTGTGTTTCTCTGATTTATCTTTTAGCCTCAAGTAAAATAGTGACGAGCCCTGCTAATAGTCACAGTGTTTTCCTGAAATTCAGGGGACACCTCCGTGCTGAAACCATTTTGGTAAATTAAGTTATACTGGTGCTAAAATAATTCTTGTCCTTATTTCCAAATAATGAGGCTAAGTAGCCATGTCTGTTAAAGTTTTCAGGGGCAGCATGTATCCTACTCCAGCTCTTTGTGGCCCTCTCTTCTGCCTACCCCTGCCCCACCCAGCCTCAAGACCTGGGTCAACCCGGCCCCTGCAGCGGCCACTCCAGATCCTGTCCTGAGTGAACTCCCGCAGGACCACCGGCTAGAGAGGCTAGATGAGGCCATGGTCCTGCAGAACCACCAAATCCTACATGATCTGTCCAACACCATCCGGGAGGGTCTGGTGGTCAGAGCAGAGGGAGGCCCTGTATGTCATGCACCCCATGGCCACTGCAGCATAGGGAAGAAAGCAGGATGAAACCCACATTGGCCCTTAGAGTTTCCACCCAAGTGACACACGTCACTTCAGCTCATACTGCATTCGTCAGAGCAAGTCTAATGGCCACCCCAACCGCACAGGCCGTGGAGAAGTGTGATCCTATGGAGAGCTTAGAAAGAGAAGAGCCATGGAAATCTGTTAAAGAACTCTAATGCCTACCACGGGGTCCATGCCATCACACGCGGTGCACACGCAGGGACCACAGCGTCCAAATGCCGTCACCCGGGGAGCTCACCCAGGCCGCTCACCGGGCCGGAGGAAGGGGAGGCCTGGGTGGCCAGAGGACAGTGGAATTGATGTTGCTTCGAAGGGATGGCTGAGGCTGCAGGGGCATGTCCCTTTCCCCAAGAGTGTGACAGCTTCTTTCTTGTTTCCCAGCTGAGTACAAGTAGGGGGGCCAAGGAACGATGCCCAGACAATGAACACCCTCCACGGCTCCTGCAGTCTCGTGGTGTCAGCTGTGTCTCTCCAGCCGTATTTTAAGCTTTCCGAGGGCAAGGAGTCTGCTTCGCTCCTCTGCGCCCCATGAATTTGGTAATCGTACGCCTCGCTCAGCACTAGCCTTGGCACAGAAAGATGAGAAAGATAATAAACTCAGTCTCTGTCCCTGAGGGTCTCGGACAGAGACTCTAGGAGTAACAACATAAACAATGTGGTGAACACTGTAATCCTAGGTAAGAGAAGTATTCGCTAGACACATGGAAATGCAATTGGGAATTAAGGGAACCGGGAAGGTTTTCCCCAAGGAAATGAGATTTTTATCCAGGCCTCAAGGAGAAAGCAGCTAATAGAAAAAGGAAAGCCAGGTGTTCACCCAGGAGACTCAAGGTGAGAAAATACAGAATGGAAGTGATTTTCTCCTCTGGACTGGATGGGTACAGGAGTGGCCAAATTTAAAGAGCCAGAGAGTAAATACTTGAGTCGTGTGGCCACATGTGATCTCTGTCACGTGTGTGTGTGACAACCCTTTTAAAATGTAAAAACCATTCTTAGCATGCAGGCCACACAAAAACAAAACCAAGCGAAGGCACACCCTCTGGGATGGCTATAATCAAAAAGGCAGATAATCACAGGCCTCAGCGAGGATGTGGGGAAACGGGAGCCTCACGCGTTGCTGGTGGGGTGTAAAATGGTGCAGCGTCCTGAAAAGCAGCCCGGCAGGTCCTCAAAAAGTTAAACACAGTGTTACCGGGTGAGCCTACAACCCCACTCCTACGTATGCATGTATTCCGGAGAATTGAAAACGTGTGTCCACACAAAAATTTGTGCATGAATGTTCCTAGCCGTGTTATTCTTATCAGCTAAAAAATGGAAACAATCCAAATGTTTAACACACAGCTAAGTAAAATGTGGTCTATCCATACAGTGGAATATCATCCATCCATAAAAAGCAGTGAAGTTCGGACGCATGCTACAACATAGATGAATCCTGAAAACATCATTCTGAGTGAAAGAAACCAGACACAAAAACCCCACAAATTATATGATTCCATTTATGTGAAACGTCCAGAACGGGCAAACCCAGAGAGACAGAAAGCAGACCGGTGGTTGCTCTGGGCTGGGGGGAGGCTGGGGAATGGAGAGTGACTGCTAATGGGTGCCGGGTTTCTTTCTGGGGTGATGAAAATGTTCTGGAACGAAGTAGTGATGATGGTTGCACAGCTCTGGGAATACACTAAGAGCTACTGAATTATATGCTTTAAGTGTATGGAAAAAATAGAATAAAAATGTGAATATTATGGCATGTGAATTATATCTCGATTTTTAAAATGCTTGGGTATTTTTTAAAAACAGGACAAAGCCATAGTTTGCCAGGCCCTGAGAGGAGCCGCAGGGGGGACTCGCAGTGGAGGTTCCGGGCTGGGAGGGCGCCGAGGGGCTCGGGCTTGGGAGGAGCCATCAGAAGTCTAAGCATGAAAAGAGAGACACATGTCCCATAAAACTGTTCTTTTTATGTTAACAAGGAACGTATGGTAAAGAGTATGATTGTTATTTTTCACAAGGTCTGAGCAGGAGAGGTGCATCCTCAGAAATGCTTTCACAAAAGGCTGTCGTAACACACAGGTGGGCGCTGACGCCCAGACTTGGACGCCAGGGGAGGGAGGGACCAGGGACGTCCTGGTGCCCATTAGCTGTGAGCGTGAGGGAAAGAGAGAAGGCAGGAAGGCCGTGGTTTCCAGATTAGCGGCCGGGTGCTCACTGATTTGCTGAATCCCAGAACCCGGGAGAAGGAGTGGGCATCTGCTAGGACAAGGACAATAGACGAGAGCTCCTCTCATGACAGGGTGACTTGAGGCTCCTGAAGGACACCCAGGCGAAGCAGTGGGGAGTCATGTGGGGGCCCCGAGGAGGAGAGAGACGAAGGCTGGAGAGGCAGACTCAAGAGCCATCAGCGTGTGGCTGAAGCACGATCGTGGGCGGCCCAGGGACAGCAGGCAGCGGCAGGATTGGAGAGGGCTGCAGGTGGGAACCTTGGGAACTCACCCATAAGGGACAAGGAGAGGGAAAGGAAGTAAGGGCAGGAGGCAGTGGAACCGTCAGAGAGCGGGGAGGGAAGCCGGGGAAGAGGGTTCAGAAAGGGGGGTGTCGAGTGTTACGGGGAGGCCAAGCAGGAAGGGGCCAGAGGGAACCCTAAGCCTGAGAGAGGCGTCTTCACAGCACGGTGAGGACAACCTCGCACCCCAGGAGGCTGAGAAGGGCAAGGGAGTGAGCTTCAACGCTGCTGAAGACGATCCAATGGAAGCAACCCTGTTTTCGAGAGAGGAGAAGGCGTCTAGGACGGGAGGTGTAGAGCATTCGTCGCCCAGGGTCTGGCTGTCCCGAGGCACCTGCTCTTTCTCCTGCTGTGGACAGAAAGCTTCAGACCCAGGAGAAGTGGGAGGGGGTGGGACAGGGACTTCCGCTGAGACAGGAGCCCAGGTGCCTCCACCTGGGACTCAAGCTAGAGGGGCCAGAGTGCATGATCACACACACACATCTGCATCGGGTGGGAACTTTAACAGAACCCCAAACCTGGATGTGCAAACACATGTCTTTGCAGATAGTGAGTTTTACGTGTGCGTGTGGCCGGCCGTGGTACCCAGTTATTTAATGAAACACGCATCGAGCATTTGCTGGATGAGTTTCACATCTACAGTTTGGCTTCAAATAAAGGACATTCCCCTGGACGATGTGGAAGGGCCTCATCCAATGAGTTGAAAAGCCTTAAGAGCATAACCTGAATTTTCCAGAGAAGAAATTCTGCCTTCTGACTGCAGCGTCAGCCGGTACCAAGGGCTGGGGGAAAGGAGGGTGGGGAGTCCGTGTTTACTGGGGACAGGGTTTCAGTTTGGGAAGATGAGAAAGTTCTGAAGAGGGATGGTGGTGATGGCTGCACAACAATGTGAATGTACTTAATGCCACCAAACAGCACACTCCAAAATGGCTAAAATTATAAATTTTATGTTACGTGTATTCTATCACTGCCTGTGGTCTGCATGTTTGTGTCCCCTGCAAAATTCATATGTTGAAATCGTCCCTCTTAGCCTGGGCAAGGTGACTCACGCCTGTAACCGTAGCACTCTGGGAGATCGAGGCGGGAGGATCACTTGAGTTTAGGAGTTCGAGACCAGCCTGAGAAAGAGTGAGACCCCGTCTCTATTAAAAATTGAAAGAAAAAAAAATTAGCCAGGCCTGGAGGTGCATGACTATAATCCCAACTACTAGGGAGGCCGTGGCAGGAGGATCGCATGAGTCCAGGAGTTTGAGGTTGCTGTGAGCTAGGCTAATGCCATGGCACTCTAGCCTGGGCAACAGAGTGAGACTCTGTCTCAAAAAAATAAATAAATAACAAACATGTAAATTAAAAAGAAAATCCCATAGTTGACTTTGTTCATAATGTCATAAAAGAAAAAAAATTAAAAAAGAAAAAAGAAATCCTCCCCCTCCAAGGGGATGGCAATAGGAGGCGAGGCCTTTGGGAGGTGATTAGGTCATGAGGCGGAGCCCTCAGGAATGGGATTAGCGCCTTTTTCAAAGAGACCCACGATCCCTCACCCTCCCACCCTGTGAGGACACAGCTGGAAGGTGCCATCTAAGAACCAGAAAGTGGGCCCTCACCCGACACCCCATCTGCCTTGATCTCGGACTTCCCGGCCTCCAGAACTGTGAGAAATAAACTCCTCTTGTTTATAGCAACACAGTTTATGGTATTTTGTTATAGCAGCCCAAATGGATTACGACAACCACAATTAAAAATAGAACAGACAGAACCAAAAACGGCAGCGCCAACTCCTACCTGAATCTCCAGCTTGTTGGCCCGGCCTACAGATTTCACAGTTTCCAGACCCTACAATCCCCTGAGCCGATTTCTTATAATACATCCCTTAATACATCTGTCCTATTGGTCATTTCTCTGGCAAACTCTGACTGATACAGTAATGTTGTCCATTTGTTTATATGAATAATTGGATTCATTACTCCGTTACCATGAGCCATTTGGTAACAGCAAACCTAATATGACCATCCAAAATCATGTGGCTAACTCATTTAAATTCAGTTTACTTTGTGTAACCAGAGTCTCTGTTCACTTTGGGGTTCTCCGCGACCCCCCCCCCCCTTTCTCTCTCCTCGTCCTAGGTGGGATCTGGATTCAGGGGAGGCTCAGGCAGCATCTGGTCCGTGATCCTCTGTCCTGTCCGGCCTCCCCAAGGTAGACCTGTCCCTTCAGGTCCCAGGCATGGCCCTCCATCCCTGCGGCCCCAGTGACAATGTCTGAGAATCCCTCAGGGCCGCTGCTTGTCAGCTCTTCCAACGTTCCTCGTCCTCACTGACCAAATCCAAGGCTTCTTCCAGTCCCTGATCCCCTGGGGAAGGACCAGGGACTGGAAGAAGGGACCAGGACCAGGGACCCAGTAGTCACTTGCGTGTTCCTCTCCAGGTGCCGGGACCTCTTGTCTGTTTCCTGCCAGCCACACAAGGTATGCAGGACTCCATGGGGCTCCCTCGAGCCCACGCACACTAATAATTTCCATAATTTCCACAATCGTCACTCCAAGAGCTTCTCTGCAAGGCCCCTGATCTCCAGGGCCAGGAAGGTGCAGGGGCAGGGGCGGGTGTGTTTAGGGTGGAGCATGCCGGTCTACACTGTGTCTGGCACAGCTGATGATAATGAGGCATCGTCAGAAAATTCTTATCTCCCCCAAAGCCCAGCCCTGCCTCTGGCCCGGTGTTCTGAGAAGCAACGTGTGCAAAGAACACAGAATCAGCAATCAAGCCCCGGTTTTCATCTCGGTTCTACCATTCGCCAGTGGTCCAGGGCAAAGGCCTGGGTTTCAGCAGCAGCAGGACCAGGTGCTGGGTGGCTTGGCCGTCGCAGACCGGGTCTCGTGGGGAGCATGGTGGTGAGAACTCAAAGGTCCCAGGATATGGTCAATGTATATTCAGAAACTCTTTTTCTATATGGGTTCACATTACTATAACTCACAGAAAAGAAATTCTATGTTACTAAAACAGAAATATAATAATAAAATAGCCACGTGCACTATTTTTCCTCATGCCAGCTCTGACACCAACGTGCGGGTGGGATTTTTTCTCATACACCAACTGGGTGTCCAGTGGCTGGGTTCCAGCCTGACACCAGCCACCTGGAGTCAGCACAGACCCCACAGGTTAGGGGCTCCGTCCCACAAGACTGTCCCACTCCAGACACCCGTCGCCCAGAATTGGAGGCACTGGCTATAAATTGGGGGTTCCCACAACCCCCCCCCTTGTGTTTGAGAATTTACTAGAATGGCTCATGGATGAGGAAAGCTCTTCACTCACCACTGCTGGGTTATGACAAAGGCTACAGCTCAGGAACAGCCAAACGGCAGAGCTGTGCGGGGCAAGGTAGGGGTGGGGGTCACTGAGCTCCCACACCCTCTCTGGGAGTACCACCTCCCAGCACCACCACCTGTCCGCCAGCCAAGAGGCTTTAGGGTTTTCATGAGGTTTCATTACATAGGCATGATTGATTCATTCATTGGCCATTGGCGATCAACTCAATCTAGCCCCTCTCCCCTCCCCGAGGTGGGGGCGGGGGTGGGGAGAAAGCTCCAACCCTCTAATTCTGCCATAGTCTTCCGGGTGACCAGCCCCCATCCTAAAGCTACCTAGGGGTCCCTCTACCCCTCCCCCCGGCCACCAGTCATCAAGGGCTTTCGGAGCTGCGTGCCAGGAACCTGGGACAAAGACTAAGTATCTGTTGCCCAAGTGCCATCCGAAGTGTACTGAACGTTTGTGTCAACCAGTCAGCAAAGCACCTCTCGTGCCAGCTGTGAAACCCAACCTGCTCATCCCACCAGATGCTGCCTGGTTAATCTGAGAGCAGCACAGGACTTGTGGGAAGGTGTCATCCAGCTGGGGTAACAGAGGGAAGTCCCCTCCACGAGGGGTAAACCTGCCCTCCGGACAAGATGCCTCCATTATTCAACCCCCAGGGTTTAAAACAAAATAAATCTACATCAACGGTGGTGATCAGAGGGCCTGGGCATAAAGCACTGGGGCTGGGGGAAACTGAGGCAGTAAAGCCAGCCAAGAGGAAGGCCAGAGGAGGGGGTCGCCCTGAAGGCTGCAGGGACCCTGGCTGGGGCGGCCAGGAAGAGGAGTGTGCCCTGGCCCTGGGAGAACCAAGCTGCATCCCGCCTCCGCCCCCTGCTCCACCACCAAACCGCATTCCGGGAGAGGCGGGGACTGAAACCAATTGTTCCTGCCTGGATTGGGCAAACCGCGGGCCTCGTACCTTCAGCTCCGGTTCTTCAAGGACTTCCAGGAACCACAAAGCAGACGCAGACTGGAACACAAAAGAAACGACTCATGAGTTAATTACACATAAATCTCATTGCAAAATCCACGCTGTCTTAAACACTTTTCAAACCACCGGGACTCAGTGAATCCCACCGGGAATGCCGGGGTGGGCTCTGTAAACGGGGAGGGGGGACCCCTCTCCCCTCCCCAGCTCTTAGGATGCAACTGTCTCCAAACATTGCCTAGGATTAAAGCCAGGCCCATGCTGGTTCCCCCTTTCTAATATCCAGTACTGTATTACATAATTTACTGCTTTTTCCTTTTTTACTGTTTTCCTTTTTTAGTAAAACTACTATTATTTCAAAACATTTCTAGTTTTCAATAAACATGTAATTTTTAATGACTCTGCCTATAGTCTACATCTTTCCTTTTAAGAAAATACATACTTTTCTCCAAGATATAGCACAAAGAAACATCATCCTTCCTCATTTTAAGAAAAGATTTTTGAAATATGGAAGACCTCAAAGAGCAAAAAAGACCATCACATCCATTTTTATTAGATAAAAATACAACTTATACTTCTCACTTCTGACCACCAAGTCATCTAACATTGCGCGTGAATTTAGCTTTCACAAGATGTCATTTGCGTGTAGCTGTGGCCTGTGCTTTCCCCTGGGCTGCCTGTCTCAGGATAGCACGGTCGGCTCCGATAATAATTCCCCGAACCCGAGCGCAAGCTGCAGACAGTCACGCGAACGCCGCCGGGGGTGGCCCGGCCGGGGCAGCCACTCATCCGTCACTCCTGACAGCTCAGACCACAGGCCGCCGGGAGATGCTCATGAACAAGTTCTTTGTCCTCAGGGCATCAAGAAAGTCCCGGCGTTGGCTGACTCTCGAGCCACTGGCCAGAAAGGGTTTCGGCGCCGGAATCCACACCAGCAAAGTCAACGACGGACCATGAAAGCTCTTCAGGAGGCCTGATGCGATCGCCTGGCACTGCGTCATCCTGGCCATCCCTCAGTTGCAAAAAAGGTGTTTCAAACCAGCATCGAACCAAAGATGCCCCAGTGAAGTCTCTCCTCAACCACGCCAAATAGACACGCCAGCCAGGAATGTCACTGCTGGCCTTACCAGGCCAGTGTCCTGCACGCCAGGAATCTGCTGACAGAGCTGCGGCTGCTCCTCTCTGTCCTCTCTGGGGACACTCAGCGTTTCGGCCAAGGGCAACTGTTGCAAGATTTCCTTTCAGGCTGACTTGTGGGAAGCTTCTGTGGCTGCTGTCTTGGGCAGGGGGTGGAGGGTGCTGGGAGGGCCAGGGCATCAGGATTCCCCAGTGTTTTCAACCACTGGTCTGAACCTTGAGCACGTCTCTCTGCTCCTAGGGCAGCCGGTGTCACACGAAACACGGCTTTCTCCACGGCTGCATGAAACCCTGCAGACCCGAACAGCAGACGTCTTCCTGACAGGTGGGACAGCCACCTGGTCTCTCCTTCTGGGTAGGGTCCCCGACATAATGGCAAATGCCCCCGAATTGGGCCTGGACCCTGGGCAGTAATTTTGTGTTAGTGGCAAGGTCAGGTTTGTCGCTTACCTGAGATCAGCCCAGCTCTGGCGTTAACTAGCTATGCGCCAACGAGCTAACCGTTCACGTTTGTCCTGGCCTCTTGTCCTGTAAAGGACAGGGACTCCCCGACCTTCAAAGTCCCTTGTCTTTGTGCTTTCCTTTACCAAGGTAAGAAAAGGACAAAGACGGTTATATTTTAGAACTACTTATACGTTGATGTTGAAAGCAGCCCTTTAAAAAAAAAAATGGGTGAAGCCGGGCGCGGTGGCTCATGCCTGTAATCCTAGCTCTCTGGGAGGCCGAGGTGGGAGGATCGTTTGAGCTCAGGAGTTTGAGACCAGCCTGAGCAAGAGCGAGACCCCGTCTCTACTATAAATAGAAAGAAATTAATTGGCCAACAAAAAATATATAGAAAAAATTAGCCGGGCATGTCGGCACATGCCTGTAGTCCCAGATACTCGGGAGGCTGAGGCAGGAGGATCGCTTGAGCCCAGGAGGTTGAGGTTGCTGTGAGCTAAGCTGACGCCACAGCACTCTAGCCTGGCCAACAGAGTGAGACTCTGTCTCAAAAAAAAAACCAAAAAATGGGCGAGTAAGGAAATAGACATATGCGGGACAGGTCTGGCCCAGCCGGACTCAAGTTCAAAGTTGGAGGACAGACAGATATTTGCAAAGTTAAATCACAGTCAGCACTCGGCCTGAGCAGGCTGTTGGCAGCCCCCTCCCCCATGCCCCACGGCTCTGAGCAGCCACGTGCAGCATGGGGCCTTCCCGGGTTTGTTAAATCAGAGGCTGATGCGAAATGGTGCCACGTAGGACTTTGCGTGAAAGTCCACCCAAACCCATCATCCATTATGCTGTTTACTCCTTAGGAATGAAAACTGCGAACAAATCCATCTCAGAGTCGGCCTGTCCCTCCTGAAAAACAGGTCTATATCTTTTTTGTAGACAATGTGCCCTACGTAACCCAGCTCTGCCTTGACCTGCTTGTCAGAGAATTCAGAATAGAGGCCTGTGTGCACCTGAGTGCTTTTACCTGCATTCCCGGGCACAACTGTACTTGCCACTTCCTTCCGATTTTAGTGGGTTTTGGCTTTAGTAAAGTACTGATTGCTTAATGAATCTATTCATTGATTTGGGCAGTTTTAGGTTTACAGAAAAATTGAACAGAAAATACAGAGTTCCCATGTACCACCTCCCCTCCCTGTATACAGTTTCTACTATTTTAATTTTACTGACATGGTGAGTGTGGGTCACTCGTTATAATAGTGGCTTGCTATTACTAAGCCCATAGTTTACACTGGGGTTCACTCTTGACGATGTCCATGGGTTTGACAAATGTATGGTGACACGTGTCCATTACAGTGTCCTGCAAATGCTAGTTTCTCTGCCCCAAAACTCTGTTGCGCCCACCCTCAGTCACCTCTGCCCTCTGCCGCAGTCCCCAGCCCCTGGTAACTGCTGATTCTTTGCTGTTCCCATAGCTTTGCCTTTTCTGGAACATACGGTTGGAATCACACAGCATGTAGCCTTTTCAGACCAGCTTTTTTCACTTAGCTATATGTGTGAGGCTCCTCCCTGTCTTTTTGTGGCTTGATAGCTCATCGAGTTCTACCGTTGCCCGGATATGCCGCAGTTTGTTTGTCCATTCTCCTACTGAAGATCATCTTGGTTACTTCTAAATTTTTGGCGACTACTAATAAAATTGCTATTTTTTCTGATTTTTGTTATTATTATTTTACTGTACACTGCCTCAAAATCCTTTTGGAAGTGTATGAGAGTATAACTAGTACTGAAATATGACTAAAAGATTGTTCACGTTATAGGGTATCAGTTTTTTTTTTTCTTGATCCTGCCAATTGGAGTCAAGTTTACCATAGATCTGGCTAAAAGAACCAAAAACATTTGAGGGGCCTGTGGTGCTTTCTGAACATGATGTGGATCAAGTGTTGTGTTAGGTAAAGAACTCAGCAGGGGTTTCAAGATGTACAAAAATTATACAAGCCAGAATTCTCTTTCATCCTATCTAGAAGCAAGCTCAAACTCCTTTTTCCCAGAAATTAGCAGACAGAACCGTACTTTCTGCTATTAAGGATGCTATAGAATTCCCAGTATGTAACTAATGACTTTTATTATTGACAATATGCTCTAATTACGAGTTTTGAGTGTGAATAGCTTGGTTATATGCCAGAGACAGAAAGGTCAGAAGATCTTTGTGGAACACATATGGGTTAACCTTACCTTTTTTGAGATCTGAGCAAGAGTTGGGAACTAAATACAAGGCCAAGCTTTTTACATTTTTATCGAAGTGAAACATAAGTTTTTAATTTGGGGGGTCAAGTAGTGTCAAAGGCTTATTACAAAGCAGAAACAAAACAAAAGAGCAATCTCTTGCCCTTCCCCACCCAATTCCTATGGGCACTTTCCACTGTCGGCAGCTTGTTCTGATAGTTACTCTGTATTTTTAAGGACAGCTACACCACTCTGTCTCGATGAATCCATTTCAGACACATCCACTGTCTTCCTGCCGTAGCAGCTGAGGATTTTACGCTCTGGCCCCGTCCCAACTCCCTAATGTATTTACAGCGTCATTTCTGGTTCGATCAATTTTCAATATTTATTCTATTAGGAACAGGTAAATATTGTTTACTGCTGAATAAGGTAATAAACTATGATCCTATTTCCTTTCTTTTGCAACTTTTTGCTTGTCCCAAAGTTAATAGTTGCCTTATATTTTGGATTCACTTAGTTTTATTTGTACCTGTGCTCGGTCTCCCCACACCCCTTAACAGCCTCCGGTTCCACATGGCTCGACCCGAGGGATCTCAATCCGTCCATCCGTCGGTCCCTGTTTCCAGGAGGGTCTTTCCTGGACCCTGGCTCTTTGTCCCCTTAGCTGCTGCCTCGGTTTGCCCTTGGACTTCCCTTCACCATCGCCCTGGAAGTTCTCGGTGCTCGCTGCCGAAGCCCTGGTTCCTGGGATTTCCTGTCTTTCTTGTGCTTGGTTATTCCTGCTTATTCCCTCATTCCCAGGGGCCACATCTCCCAGCAGCTTTCTGAGAAAATGTGCGGAGCTAACTGAGCGTGGAGTGCTGGAGTCAGAGGGCGGAGATGAAAACATCAGCTTTCTGACTGTGGAGGCCGTTTGGAGAAAGAATGAGCCCTCCCACTCAGCCGGAGGGACACCTGCCCTCCAAAGGCCGGCAGAGCCCAAAGAACAGAGGGGACGGGTGGAGGGGTGGAGCCACTTTCTTCTCCCCAAACTCCACCATCAGGTGAGTCACAGCTTGGCTGGGGCTGGGGGTAGCCTGGGCATCAGCATTTCTAAAGCCCCTCAAGTGATCCAGTGCAGCTAAGAGCAAGAATCCTGCTGTGTGGCCGGCTTAAGTGGGAAAAGTGAGTAGGCGGCTTCTAATTGCTCTGCATAAAACCCTGAAATTCGCCGCCCCCAGGTCCCCCTGGCCTCCCACAGAACATGGCACCTCCCGTTCTGGGGCCTGCCACAGAGCCTCCCTGTCCCCCTCGGTTACATAATTCTCTCCCGATTTTGCTTGGGAATGCGTCTGTGTTTTTCCTTATCGTTCTCCTTGTGTCGAGGGGGATTTCTAAGAGGAAATGATGGAGGGGCCGGGGACCAGGTAGTCGCTGCCTACGTAGTCGCTGCCTACCTACTCGCTACCAAACCTAAGCAAGGCCAAATCCCACGGCTTCTTTTAGCAAGAGTTTCCCTTAAACTTTTTAGAAATGACCCAGGGAGATAACAGGAGGCTCTATTCCTAGGAAAATACTGTATTTCCTAGGAATACCTCTATTCCTGGGAAAATATCTGTCACTGCTTTGAAAAACAGTGACAGATAAAGTGTCGTGAGAGCCCGGAGCCAGGAGCAACGTCCTGGATGGAGGGAGTCGGGGGCACCCACATCTACACGCATGGCAGGGTGGACACCTGCCCTCTGTAAAGTGTACGATAGAATTTCGTTTCTCATAGTAACTTCCCCAAATATGCCCTTTCCACAGCACACACAGGGGACCCGCTCTCCTCTTCCCCATGGTGGGGGAGGGAGGTCCTGATCCTGACCCTCCCCCACAGCTGCGTGATCCCGGCCAAGGACCTCACCTCTCCAAACCTCAGTTTTACCGTCTGTAAGACAGACACGCTGCTCTCTGGGCTACGTGCCTCCGAGCTAGTATGAGCCCCAGCACGGTCACACGCAGGTGGGCCTTTGTGAAGCGCAGGGTGCTAGTGGAGGTGTCACCCTTACAGTAGCGCCCGGTCCTTTCTCCTTCAAGCCGAACAGCAGCCCCAGCCGTTTGCCCGGTTCCCCCCAGCGCACACTCCTGCACGCTCCCTGCCTCCCCCCAAAAATTTATTTTACTTTCACATTCAAATACAGTTGTCAGGATAAGGAGGAAAACAATAAAGCCAAACAGGAAATAACCTGCGCTTTAAGCCAGGGGTACAGCTAAATTCTTATAAAATACCCTGGCAAGGAGGAGTGAAGGGAAGCGCCCCTAGATTTAAATAAGAAACGAACTCAGGGTCAACCCCGCTGTGTCAGTCTGCTCGGGCTGACCACGGCCTGGGTGGCTTCAACCACAGAAATTAATTTTCTCACCGTCCTGGAGGGCGGAAATCCAAGGTTGAGGTGCTACCAGGACTGGTTTCCGGCGAGGACTCCCTTCCTGGCTGGAGGAAGGCCGCCTTCTCGCTGCGTCCTCACGTGGCTTTTGCTCTGCACGCCAGCACCCCTGGTGTCTCTTCCTCTTCTTCTAAAGACACCAGCCCTGTTGGAATAGGACCCTACCCATATAACCTCATTGAACCATAATTATCTCCTTCGAGGCCCTATCTCCACATACAATCGCATTGGGGACTAGGGCTTCAACCTGTGAATTTTTTTGGAGGGGCGGAGGACACCATGCCATCCATTCCACCCACCCCCTCGTCTCCCTGAGCGGGTTGCCCAGTGTCGTCTCTGCGCAGCTGCACCTCTACCTTTGAGCACCACCAGGGCCCGGGAGAAAGATAAAGCAACGTCAGTGCAGTAACAGCTGGAGAAGAGATGAAGTCTCCAAGCAAAGAAGAGAGAACCCTGCCCCTGGCGTGGCGCAAGAGGTGCATGTTCAGGGTCCCGCCTGCCACCGACCCCCGTCTAGACCAGAAGTAGAAAGAAACTGGACCTCACAGGATTAAGGCTATGGGTTGAGGCCAGGCCGGTCTCACAGGTCTGGTAGAGCTTTCTAGACTCTGGGACATCTCCTACAAGCGCCCATGTCTGCTCTACACACATTAATACTCTTGGTGCAGTTTGAACCCTTGTCAGCTTCCAGCCACTGTCCTGAAGCATAGCTGCCCCCACAACGATGATTCTGGAAGCATTTTTCCCTTTGACGACACACAGGAGGAGGCTATGGAAAGACGACATCCCGGAATCTGAAACCACAGGGGGGTTTAAGCCTCCGTGTGTTGGCGGGTGGTGAGGTCAGAGGATCTGCCACCGCGGAATTCAGAGTTCTTTGTGGTCTGACATAATAGCTACCTATTAAGTTCGCCTCCTGCGTGACCTGTGCAACTGCCACTTAGGAAAGGGAAAGCCATCATCCGTCACGTGTCGTTAGAAAGAGCTTCTTTAAACTTTATCTAATGAAGCTGTTTCCATCGTTGTTTGGCTGGGCCCGGGTTCCAGCGCGCCGCACGGGGTATTCCGATGGCGCTAAAGTGTGACCCGCCCGGATTGGGAGGCCAGAGATACCTTCCCGGCTAACAAGAATAAAAGAGTTTGGTTTTTTCTTTAAAAGGACACAAATCATAGTGAAATAAGCCCGAATTCAAGATTACTTAAAAAAAAAAAAAACAAAACAAAACAAAACAAAAAACTTCCGGGCTATGTACCAGTTAGCTGGACTATTTGTTCAAATAGGTCTCATCCGACGTCCTCATGTCCCCGTCCCCTCCCTACAGGGATGATTTGTGCTCCAAATGCTGATTCTAAGGAAGGTAAAACTCTGAGTCATGAATCACAACGAACTAATTTGCACTGGAATACGGAAAGGTGTGCTAGCTAGAATAGTTGGTTGACCCTGACATTTTGCTGGCACATTAAAAACAACAGCTTTGCACATATTTTTAACACTCTGTCATAAGGAAATATATTGCCAAGGTAGGAAGATAGAATTTTATTTAACAGTGTGTTCACTTGCTTGATAATTTTGTTTGTTTGTTTGTTTTGTTTGTTTTAGAGACTGGGTCTCACTCTGTGGCCCAAGCTGGAGTGCAGTGATGCCATCGTAGCTCACGACAATCCTGAACTCCTGGCCTCAAGCGATCCTCCTGCCTCAGTCTCCTGAGTCGCTGGGGCTACAGGTGTGCACCACCACACCCAGCTGGTTGCTTGATAATTTTTTAAATCAGACACGCTCTGTGGGCCTCCATTTGTACTCTTGTCCAGGGTCCCCAAAGGTTAGGGCAAAGCTTGACCTCCATGATAATGTGTTGTTCTTTCTGCTCCGCCACCCTTAGCATGTGACTTTTGGCGTCATGTTTTTTCACCTAATGGTCTCAAGATGGTTGCTCTGACTCCAGCCTCCTATCCATATCCCCGGCAGTAAGATGAAGACCAAGAGAAGGAGTTTACGATGGTGCTCTATCACGAAGGCAAAGAATTTCCAGAAATCCCTGGCCAACCTCCTACACAACCCTAGAACCATCGTACCTGGACACTCCTAGCTGCAAAGGCCTCCAGAAAGGTGGAGATTTTGGCTAGGCATAGTGTCACCCTGGACAAAATTGGGTTCTGAGAATTAGGCAAAAGCAGAACATGGTGACCAAGGAGGCAAATAGCAGTGCCTGCCACACACAAGGGCCAAGTGCAGTGACTCCTGGGGACTCCTGGTCTCAGGATTAACCTGTCATGAGAGAAAGAGTGGGAGAAGCCCGTTAATCACAACTAGGTGACTGTGTCCACGCCAGACACTGCAGGAAAGTCGGAGTTCAAGGTGGACCTACATGTAGACCTGGGGTGAGGCTGAGACTAAGAACAAGAGGCTGTCGGGAAGTCGAGCTTGGAGCAGCTACAGAAGGAGGAGGCAGTGGACCAAGGCTTCCACAATTGCTCTAGAAGGCAATTTGGCGACTCGAATCAGAAGCTTCGAGAAAGTGGGCACTTGCACTTCTGAAGAGACTGCCTGTTCCTTCCTGCTGCCCAGACCCCTGGAGCTGCTCTGAGGCTTGATGACTCAGCTGTTTCTCTGTTCCTTCAGCTCCCCCGCGGCCGCCACACACATTCTTTGTGTCTTTATTGGCCATGGTTGGTTTTAGTAGCAGCTCCAGATTTTCTAGGTCAAGGGCGGCATTCTGGTGGAGAGCGAGGAGAAGAGACAGCAAATGCTGCTGCCACAGCAAAAGGCTGGTGTTTTGGAGAGGGGAGAGGAGGGGAGGGGAGGGGGGGGGGGGAGGGGAGGGGAGGGGAGGGCCGCTGATGAAACTTCCAGGGTGGGGTGAGACGTGTCAGGGGCTGAAGCCCTGTCCCCACACTACCCCTATTGTTGCCATTCTACTGTGCCCCCAAACCCCAATTTACCTAGAAATTTTTATTTCGATTTTATCACATTTTTTTTGTTTTTGAGACAGAGTTTCACTCTGTTGCTGGGGCTAGGGTGCCGTGGCGTCAGCCTAGCTCACAGCAACCTCAATCTCCTGGGCTCAAGCCATCCTCCTGCCTCAGCCTCCTGATTAGCTGGGACTACAGGCATTCGCCACCATGGCCAGCTAATTTTTCCTATATATTTTTAGTTGGCCAATTAATTTCTTTCTATTTTTCAGTAGAGATTTTCTATTTTTTTAGTAGAGATGGGGTCTCGCTCTTGCTCAAGCTGGTTTTGAACTCCTGACCTTGAGCGATCCTCCCTCTTCAGCCTCCTGGAGGGCTAGGATTACAGGCGTGAGCCACCGTGCCTGGCCTCAACTTTATCACATTTAAGGAGAGACATATGCCCGTTTAATTTACTTTCACTGGATTCCATTAGGAAAAGTAGGATTTCTCAAAAAATTTTAGAGTGATGCATTGTGCGACAAAAGTAGATCCGAAGTTAAACGATAAGCATTATGGCATCAAGAAAAGATAAAAACGAGTTTTATCAACGGTTTGAAATTTTCACATGTTGTAATTTTTAAACATCGAGTTATTAATAACTGAGGTGTGTGTATATATATGTATGTGTATCACATTTTGCTTCTAAATGACAAGACAGTTTGGGACTGCTAGCTGCAAACGGTCGTCAGCAAATAATACAACGTGAGTGTGAGTCATCTTTATTCTTAAGAAACGACAAGCAAAATTGGACGTCGTTGTCGTTATACTTTTGGTTTTTAATACTGGACAAATTTAATTTTGATCAGATGAAAACAACTAAGAAATCTGGGAAAACTCATGTTAGGGCCAATCCGTAGAAATGTTATTCTTCTATTCACCTCGGCAGCCTTTATTTTCATCAGTGTTCTCTAGGTTTCCTTTAGTCAACGATTCGCTGTGAGCACACATTTTAGAATGAAAGTGAGTGAGTACACATTTTAGAACGAAACTGAGCCTAAAGTGCAGCACACTGGCTGCCTGGAGGTGTCAGAGGACAGAATCGTCAGGACCATCGGCTGAAAGTTGCTCAGTGGCTCTTAAACTGTCCCACGTGGAAGGTTAGAAGAGGTTCAGTAATTGTTTTATTTCTAAGAAACACAGAAATGGAAGCAGATAATTTTCTGCCTCTGGCGATAGGAACCCTCCGGCCCACCGTGGCAAACTTCATCTCCTCCCAGATCCCGTTGCTGCTGTCTTAGATCTGCATCTTTTACAGCAGACTGACTCTTCCCCGATACCTGACCCGGGTCAGATGTCCCCAACACGGAGAGCCGTGATTTCTGTGACCAGAGACAATCGGTCAGTCACGCTGTCCCCTGGCCAAGATGAACTCAGCCCTGGTCCCCGGAGAGCTGGTAAGTCAGCAGCTGTGGAAACACACGGCTCCGTGTTTCGAGATTCAAATGGCCACATTTCCCTGACCCGGAGTGTTCTCCGACACGTTCCCTGCCAGTGACTAGAAATCTGCTCTTGGAATGTGATAAGTTGATAAATTAAACACAAACAGCCCCGTCTGATAACCTTCCCCTGGCCTTTGATGGTATTGCTCACAGAACTGAATTTCAGAAAGCAAATTCCTCTTTGCTCAAGGTTTTAGGCCTGTTCTTTTTTTTCCAAGCCCAGAAACCGTAAATGTTTTCATCCTGAAAGGAAGCTGGCTGTCCTCCTCCTCCTTTAAACAAATGAAAGGACCTCATCGGAGCCACCCGTGCTGTGGGCGTGTGTCAGGCTTCGGTTGCCCTCGGTCCCTTGTCCCATCCTTTTATGGAACTGCCTCGTCCCCTGTGAGGCGATCTGATGAAATCTCGGATCCAAGCGCCTGCCTCCCGCTGAAAGTGTGGAAAAGGCCGGGGCTGCGAGCTTTCTGGAAACTCACTGTTTCCAGCCCATTTCCAGACCCAGTGCCTCCAGGCTGCATCTGTTCTCCGAGTCCCTGAGATCCTTCCAGGAGCTTCCCTTTTGCTTACATTAGACTCTACCTGGTGGTCTCAGTGTGTCCAAGGGGAGCCCACTCATTCCTGGCAGCTCAGGCCCGGCTTCCTGAGAAGAGCTCTGTTTTGTCTCAAATACACTCTTCTGTCAAAACACATGTGAATCTGTAGACCAGATTTCGAAATCAGACGTCGTGAGGCTCTGGCCTGCAGACATCTTCTCACCGATCCATGAGTCCTTTTCAAAAATATTTTAATTGTTTTCTTCTCGGTGAAAATCTTGAAAGGATTATTATAATCATCTTGCGATAGCCTCATGGTCCTCCAGCCAAACTCTGCATCAGACACTCATGGCAAAGGTCAGCCATGCAGAGTGGGAAATGGACTTCCCAAAACTTCGCACGTCCAGGGAGAGATGGAGCCCCGGAAACCCATCCCTCATCCCTGACGAGGACATGGTCTTGCTGAGTGAGTTTGGTTCAAGAAACAGAAGAGTCTAGTGTTGAAAAAAGTCTCTTGAGCAAAAGCCATGGATTGCTAAAGCAAGTTCTTCTTGAACTGTGACAATAGGGCCAGAGGATAAACGTTCAAAGGCGTGGCAAACACACGGCAGTGTTGATTGGGCCAGCCGGGAATCCCTGGGGTGTCTGCTCTTGGTCCCCGGGCAGCTATACTGAGATGAATTTCATCTGCTCCCTCCCGGGTACGGGGGAGGCACACCCCACTTTCTAGAAAGTTTCTGTCTCCTTCATTAAACGGAGAACCTAACCCGATCTTACACTGAGGACGTGTACGTGGTCTCTTCCTACGAGACGTTAATCCAGCTGGAACACTACAGTTGGTATCAAACGTGAGACGGGCACCACCACATGCAGAAACTCAGCGAACTGAAAGAAGAAACAGTGAACTAACTAGAACTGCGGTGGAGACAGCCTGGCCCATGGCACGCGGCTGGCGGTGGTTGGAGCAATGACACCAGGAGAATTTGCCCACAGTCCCCTCCGTGGGACACTCAGGCCTGGTGATTAAGTACAGAGCTGCGCTGAAGGCCAGGGAGCCCGTGTAAGATTCAGGAGCCCAAAAGGAGTCAGAAAGCGAAGGAACCTCAGGTATCGCCCAAACGAAACAAAACAACAGCACAAAACCTGGAGCCTCATCAAGCCTCTAGAGCTGGCTCTCCTTCCACCAGGAGGATGGAATTGGCCAGCTTCAGGATGTGGGGAATTTCTACAGGGCAGACACCCCAGGTCCAGCAACTAATGTCATGGGAAAAGAGGGGGAGGGGACTGTTACAGATGAAAAGAGACGGAACAGTCACCAGCAACGTGCGAATCTTGTTTGGACCCCAGTCTGAACAAACCAACGGTAAAAACCCATTATTGAGAAACTCGGGGAAATTTGAACATGTGGGTCTGGAAAGACTGTGATGGCTTGTCTTGTGTCATCACGGCGAAGCTGGGGCTAGATTTCCCCAGATCCCTTTCTCTGTGCAGTTCTCGGGGAGAGGGATTCTCGCGAGATCTGGGGGCCGAGTAAAGCCCCAGCCGTGACTGTCGAAGTGTTGTTCTGATCCGATGCAGGACACACACGCAGGTGTCCGTGAATTCCAGTGTGTCCTCCCTCGACCCGTCCCCAGCCACCCCTGGCTACCAGCTCTGCTAACCAGCAGCAGCCCTGAGCCAACCTCCGCATGCTTGGCTATGGGCCACTCGGACCGAAGCCGTCACTATTAAAGGATCCTTGTTTATTGCATCAGTTTCATAATGGTGTTGCATCTATATGAGGGGGAAAAAAAAGCCCTCATCTGTTGTAGGTCCATACTGAAGTATTTATGGGTGAAATTATGTCGTGTCTAGGATTTGCTTAAAAATACTTTTTAAAAAAAGGTTGGGGTGTGGAGAATAAATGCAACAACATTAAAAAGTGGTAATGATCCTTAAAGTTGGACGATGGGCTCCCTGTTCTATTTGCTTTGTGCTTCTGGTATGTTTGGAAATATTCATGGTAAAATATGAGGCGGGGAGCGAAGGAAACAGAACAGAACCTGAAGACGCCCCCCAACTTCCACCAGTCTCAGACTAGCGTCAGGCAAAGTCACAGGCAAAATTGCATAACTGGGAAATTCTTCAATCTTGAGGATGTGGGTTAAGAGAGGGAGGAAACATAAGCGTGGCAGGAGAAAAAGGAAAAGCAAGGAAGCCTTACTATTACTTTTAACTGGAGTAATACGCTTGAACGTTGCGTGAGCTGGTCTTGTTCTGACAAACAAGGCTAAAAACAAAATCTGTGACCCTGGACGTCTGAGATTTGTGCAGGTTGCTGGATTCTTTTAAGTGGTATTTGGAGGACAGGGTTTTAGACCTAAGTATGTGCTTTTCAGAAGGTACCTTCTAAACTGAAACTTTAAATACTAATTGAGATGTAAAACTTCCTTTTTAGGAAGAATGTAAAAATCTGCGTGAGCTCAGGCATTGTTTCGGTTAAGAGAGAAGGTGACACGGTGTGGGACCCGGGCCAACCCAAACAGGAGGGCGGAGGATGGCAACAGGCCCACAGTTTTATTCACAAATGTTCTTCTCCAAGGATAAACTTCTTGGAAAGGGGTTTATTTTATTTCATTCCGCCCCAGCTCTATGTGTGGGTCATTTTAGGATCTCAGCTGGTGGCCACAGCTTTTGAGTTTTCTAAGTCAAATCCCTTCTTTTTTGTTCTTGTTTTTTTTTAAAGGGGTTATTTAAAAGTTTTTTTTAAAAGAGGAGAGATGTTATAATGGATGATATTAAACAGAAGAAAATATTTTGTATTGGAAAAAACAAGTTATCCGTGTTCATAAAAATGTATGAAGTTGGTAAGTCAGAAACAATGTCAACCTGACAGAGAGACAAACTCAAGGGGAAAACAGTGCCTAGTGTTTTAAAAGCAAAAGGCTTTGTTAAAATAGTATATAAATCCCTGAGCCTAACCATGTCTTTGAGTTTCATTTTTTTTCCTGGGAACTCCATGCATGTAAATGTTAATAAAAATCGTGTGCCTTTTCTGCCGATCTGTCTTTTGTTAGTTTAATTCGCAAGCCCCCAGCACACAACCTAAGAGAGTAGAGGCAAAGTTTTTCCTCCCTGACACCTGCATGCAAAGTGCAGGTGAAACAAATTCATCGAAGGCAGTTATGGTCCTTGAAGCCACCCACGACCTTCCTGCCAATTGCGGTAAGAAACGAGTTACCAGCCCCTGCCCTAATCATGCCCCATAGAAAGCCCAATGACAGGTTGACCTGTTTGCATTCGACACAGTTAGCAACTGTAGCAGTGGTGTTAGCATTCTTATACAGCACAGAAGTTTTTTTAAAAAACAGCTTTACTGAGACATAAAATAAAACAGACATAAAATAAGCATTTCAGAGCAAGTAAGACATAAAATAAGCATTTAAGAGCAGGTAGATAGGTTTTGACATATGGACACACCCAGAAAACCATCCACCATGATCAATGCAGTGAACTTATACAATGCCCCCTGTTTTTTCCTCAAGCCCCGTAACACCATAGTATTTTTAGGTGCTAAAATATACTAGCAATGTGTTTGTGAGTGTTAAACCATTATTTTATTTTATTTTTAATTTTATTTATTTATTTTAAAGACAGGGTCTCACTATGTTGCGCAGGCAGGTCTTAAACTCCTTGCCTCAAGCGACCCTCCCAAGCGTTTTTTGTTTTCCTTTTTGTTCATTTGTGAACTAGTTCTAGTGGGACCAAATAATCCTGGTTCAAATTTCCTTGTAAAACATTACACTTGACGTTAAGAGTACACTTATACTTTTAAAGCCACTCATAATTCTTAGTATTCATTCAGTTGTATTTTTCTAACATTCTTAAATTAGTTTTAGGAATGTTGAATTTATGTAATACGGAGGAAATAAATATCCAGACTTATTTAAATGATAAAATTGTCTGAATAAAAGATAAATACTCTGCTAATTCTCATTCTTAAAACTAGACAAAACCCTAAAAGGATACGTTTCTCTCTTTGCCCTTGCAGAGATAAGATCTCATGATCGCACAGAGTCACGTCAGAGATATCAGGTGTCCTGTGTTCTTCGTGATGCTCAGGAGAGAAGCTAAACTTTTTCATTCTTTCCGGGTAACTGATTCTCGGCAAGGCTGACAGATGGGGCCGGCCGGACCTGCACACTCGGAGCCAGTTCCAAGACAGTGGAGTGCAGGTTGGACAGATTGTTGGATCTGGACGGGGGAGATGGCAGAACGGAGGTGTGGACAGGTGAGAGGGCCTGGGGCAGAGGCGGCTGAGCCAGGAGCACCTGGGCTACGTGAACACGAGGGCCGATGTGAGGACAGGTGAGGTGGCACTTCAAAGGTGTGAACACAAAAGACAAGATGAGAAGCATAAATGGCCCTTCCCGTCCTCCTTCTTGCTCCTGTTCCCTTCTTCCATTTATTTTCTGCTCCTTCCTGAACAATCCAGTCCTCAAGCCATCAAGGATCATGGAGCAGGGTAGGCGACTTGTCTCACAGTCTGTCCAGGCTGCTCTCTGTAAACCAGGTGGTTATAAAGGCATTTATTTCTCTCTGTTCTGGAGGCTAGAAGTCCAAGGTCAAGGCCCGGCAGACTCAGTGTCCAGGGAGGGCTCCTTCCTGATTCACAGACAGCCATGTCCCCATGTGGTGGAAGGGGTGAGCGGTCTCTCTTCGGTCCCTCCGTGAGGGCACTGATCCCACTTCTGAGGGCTCCACCCCCCTGCCCTAGTCACTCCCCAAAAACCCCGCCTGCTAAAACCATTCCTTGCAGGGTTGGGATTTCAACATATGAACTTGGGGAGCACACGAGCATCCAGTCCACAGCAGTGTCAGAGGAGAGAAGCACCCAGCATGGGGGTCCGAGCCCAGGGAGGTGAGGCAGGCAGCAGAAGGCCTGGTGCGAGGTGACAAGGTCCAAACACGGGAAGGGCACCCAGGCATGAGGGGAGGGGGCAGTCAGCGTGGGGGTCGGAGCCCGAGCAGGCCCGGGAAGGCATCCAGGCATGAGAGAGGCCTGGACTCAGACTCGGGGGCCCAGGCGAGGGGAGGGGAGTCGAGCGATGGGAGGAGGCCGTCCTTGCAGGGGAGCTCCGGCCTGGGACAAGGAAGGTGTCCTCCCAAGGGGAAGAGCCCTGAGCGGTGTCAGAGTCCGAGCAGGGCGAGGAGTGTCCCCGTGTGGTGTGAGGTGGGGGGCGGCGGGGACTGTCTGTGGGGCACTGAGCAAATAAGTCGGCATATTTGGCACAACGGAGCCAGGGTGTGGCTGCTGGAGAAGGGAGCCCCGGATACGGGGAGGGAGACGAGGCTGGGCCCTGTGGAGAAGGACTGGAGCCGCGGGTGTCGGTGTGAGCGCGAGGACTTCGGTAAGAACAGACACAGAAGTCACCGCGTCTCGGCAGACGTGCCAGCTTTCTAGCCCTGGCTGCCAAGAGGGGACAGCAAGGCTCACCGGCGCCGAGCGCTCCTCCTGCCCAGGTCTCGGTTTCTAAACGGCAGCCGCCACCAAACGCTCTTCTGGGAACCCGCCGATCCCGGGGCTGGACCCACAGCGCTCGAGGAGGAGCCTAGAACGGGTGTCCGTGTCAGGAAAGAAGGCAGCGCTCAAAGAACGGTGGAGACGCACCAGAAGGACGCGGAAGTCAGCCGGAAGGGGCCACCAGATATGGGACCAGGATAAAACAGACAACCGCGACTCCACGTCCAGTAAGATCCCCGTGTGAGGAGGAAAGGGGTGTTCCGTACGGGGTGGGGGTGGAAGACTGACTCAGGTGAAGAGTCCCCCCCTACCCCCCCCAGATGCTGCTTTGCAAGTGGTGAGGAACGCAGAGGGTCAGAACCCTGTGCCCCCGTCCCAGCGCGCCCAGGAGGACGGCACGCCACCTGTGGGCTGCCCCTGCTGAGGACGCCCGGCCGGGCTCTGGCCCTGGGGAAAGGTCAGACACAGCAGCAGTCCTGTTAGCTTCCAACGTGGCCAGGTCACAAAGGTCACTGCTAAAGACGAAACGCAACGCAAGGTGCGCCCACGAACTGGGCCCCTTCTCGGAGGAGGATGTCACTGGTTCAACTGGCAAAACCTGAGTAGGGTCGGAGGGTCCAGTGGTGGCAGTGAGTCTCCGCTTGCTTCCTGACGTCGGCGGTTGTGTGGCGGTGACGTAGGAGAATGTCCCTGTTTGTGGCCAGGCTGGACGGGCCATCAGGTTGGCAACTGACTCTTAAATGGCTCAGGACAAAAAGGTTGTTTGTGCTTACTCGGAACTTTCCTGTAGGTTTGTGGTTGCTAGTCAAAATATTTGAAACATTTAAATAAAGCATCATATTTTCTAAGAAATATGTGGCTTAAAGGGGTTTGTTCGAGAACCTCAGAGAAGTCAGTCTAGGCAGAGACAGACGGAGGTGGGAGGCCTCCTCTGGCCTAGACGGCCTGTGCGTGCCACCTGTCCGTGTTACCTGTCCTGCTGCCTGTCCTGCTGCCTGTCCTGCCGCCTGTCCTGCCACCTGTCCATGCTACCTGTCCTGCTGCCTGTCCTGACGCCGGGTTCCAGCCAGAGGCCCTTCTCAGGCGTTTTCCCGTAAGCCACTCTGCCCATCACAGCACGTATGTGTGACACACTCGCTGTAACTGCCCGGTCACTCACCAAGTCCATGAGGTCAGAGACATCGTCTGACTTGGTCACTGCTGCGTTCCTGGAGGTGGACGCACTTCCAGGGACACGGCAGTCTCTGAATAAGCGCTCACGGAATGAAGGCAAGAGCAGGTCAGCCTGGCCCCAAAGAAGTCTTTTCCTGTAGTCCTGGAATATTTCTAATCAAGTCACTACAAGGGCAAGACCGACGATGCAGCCGCAGATCGGCCCGTCCCTCAGTTGCAATGAGCTCTTTGCCCTCTTGCAGGGAACTGCCACAGGGTTTTGCTACCGACCCTCTTGAGCCTTTGCACCGGCGGCCCGGGCAGACCTGGCGTGAGTCACTGCCATGGATCAACACGACATTGTTCTCTGAAGGGCTCGCAGTGGGGAAACCTAAAAAGGAAGAAAACGAGAGCACTTGCCAAGGCTACTGAGCAAAGGGTCAAGGACCGGCCCAGTCACCAAGTCCCAGACTCTTTCTTCATAAACAGGGTTATGAAGTTATGCAAATCCTTCATCCCTTCTCAAACTACAGAAGAACCCGGGGCTTCTGAAGTTGTAACAATGACTTCCTTTAACGAAAGGATTCTGAGTAACCCAAGGACACTTCAGCCTTGGCTTCAAAATTGTCCCCACGCTGCCCCGGCGTAGACCTCTGCCGTGCTTCCCTCTTCCACGGCAGGCCGCCTTGTTCTTTTGTCCACCCTCTCCTCCGGAGAGAGTTAGTGTGAAAAGGAAAAGAAACCAGTATTCAGGCCACAATGGGGGCGATTGTTCTGAGCTGCCACATTCCCTTAAATGTTTACCTTTCTGTTTCACAATCTAACAGGAAATGAGGGGTGAAGGATTTTTGATTCCCCCTTCCCCTCTGGTCAACACTAAAGATGACCGGGTTGTTCTTCCAGTTGCTCGAAAAGGAAATGGTGACAGGTAGGAAATTAGACTTAGCTAAAGACTCCAGATCACAACCTGGGGTTTCAACCAAACTTTGCTTGAAGATCCATCCACGGAATAGTCCGGCTGGAATGGAAGCGAGAGGTGTGGATTCTAGTCCCGGCTGTGGCTGCTGAAAATCAGAGTAGAACCTCCCTGGGCCGGAGTCTCCTACTATGTAAATTCAAGTCCTAGAGTAAAATAGCTTTGGGGGCATTTTACACTTTTTTCATTGGCTTGAAATATAGTGGAGGGGAGGAAAGACTTGACCCTCCTAGGTTTGGGAGCTGGGTCTATGAAACACACTGACAATGGGCAGGGTAACAGGAGACAGGGGATGCAAATTTATTAATTTTTAGTATTATGTGCACAGGGCATTACAGGGGGAAGAATGAATACTCCCAAAAAAGTGAATACCATCTTAATAGGGAAGGGAGACGTAAGCCACCCAGGGGAGAGTAATGGGCCCCTAGAAGCGCAGGCGGGAGACACGATGGCTGGGGATGACATGTGTCTGGGTGTCAGGGTGATTTTCCCGGGTTGATGGAACTCCCAGGGAAGGGATTCAAAACAACCCGGTTCCTTTGGAGGCTCTATCTCTAGGCAGGTAAGGAGAGTTCAGAGAAAACCTCTCTGCATTTACTGTTTTCAGGTGCCTTCAGCTCAAAATAATCAATATACTGAAGCGGCATATTTTGGGGAGGCATGTCCCAAACCCCTTTAATAGAAAAAATTATTTTGAAAAGTTAAAAATGTATAATTCCATTATAAACAAGATTGCCATAATGAAACAGAGTTAATGGTTTTCAACATTTCTCTAAATATTTCTATACTAAAAGCCCAGTCAGTCCCTGGCCTTGGCGTGCTCAGAATCCCAGCTCCGCCACTGCCCGGCTGCGAGCCTGGGGAAACTGATCTTTCTATGCCTCAGTTTCCACATCCACAAAATGGGGAGAAGTATAAAAACAATACGCATTTCACAGGTTTTTGTGAGGATAAAAAGAATTACTACAAATAAAGTTGTACCTGGCACATAGGAAACACTCAATAAATGCTAACATGCATCACTGTAATATTGCTACCTTTTAAGAGAGACTTTTGTATTTGGGAAAGATCGTGACTATGTTAACAACAACAACAATAAGCTAAAATAAACTTCTGCACACAGACCAAAGGTGTGCACTCTCGAATCATTCTTATCCACATTACAGTTTGACCGCTGTCAGACCACAACAGAGTCTCATCTGCTTTCCTAGTGACGTGTTTGTGGTATATTTGAGACTCTTTCCATCGTAAGTGATGTGCGCTGGATTCAAACCAGCTTAGGCAAGAATTGCTGTGTCCTGGCCATGTACGGTGGCTCACACTTGTAATCCTAGCACTCTGGGAGGCCAAGGGGGGGTGGATCGTTTGAGTTCAGGAGTTCGAGACCAGTCTGAGCAAGAGCAAGACCCCGTCTCTACTAAAAAAAAAGAAAGAAATTAGCTGGACAACTAAAAGTATATATATATATATATATATATATATATATAAAAATTAGCGGGACATGGTGGCCTATAGCCATGCCTATAGTCCCAGCTACTTGGGAGGCTGAGGCAGGAGGATCGTTTGAGCCCAGGAGTTTGAGGATGCTGTGAGGACGCTGTGACACTCTAACCTGGGCAACAGAGCCAGACTCTGTCTCAAAAAAAAAAGAAAGAAAGAAAGAAAAAGAATTGCCGTGTCCTGGCCCGGGTGAGCACGCTGCAAGAAGGACAGGGATGGAGTCGCATCAGGAGCAGGGGGGGCTCTCTGTGTCCTCACGGGCAAGGCGATGGCGTCCGCCAGGCCGCTGAAGTTCGAGGCTTCATAGATGTCACCCTCCTACAGACCCTCTGTCCACATGGCGGGAGCCCCGGCTACCAGACGTTTCCAGACCCACAATTCCAAGACTGTGGATTTTTTTCACTCTCAGATCCAGCTTGAAAAATCTTGAGGACAGACTCCGATTGGTGGACTTCGGGTCACATAGACCCTACGCCAGGTCTTAGAACTGGTTCGTGGGGCAGAGGAGGGTGGCAGAGGGCGAGATTTATCAGAACAACGGCGGAGAGAGAAGCATCAGATATCCGCTGTGACGGCCACTGCCCCCGGAGGGGACCGGCCTGCGTTCGCACGGATCGGGGGCCCAGGAACGAAACATCCGAAGTCACAGTTGTGGCCTATGTCATATGCTAGGCATCCTGCGGACGGAGCCTTTCCGGAACATGCATCCCTTAGCGATCACAGAGGGGCTCTGGAGATGTAGATGTTTGTCCACCCTTTGCTGCTCGAGCTGGGCACAAGTCACGCCCTGGGTTCAGAGAGTCAAGGCCGTGCCGGGAAGGGAGCGGCTAAGCCCGTCCCCAGGGAGTGGCTTCACTCCCGAACTGGGGATCGATGACCACAAACAAGGGCTCGCGTCCACTTCAAACCGCCGGGTCTCAGTGGACTTTGCGTCTATACAATTTCCACTGTCAGTTATAAAGCTGGGTTCCGTTGTTTTTTTTTTTTTTTTTTTTTTGTCTCCCACTGCACTCTGCCTTCCGCACACGTTCAAGTTGGTTTCTAGTCCCTCGGGTCTGTCTGGAAGCTCTAAGAAAGACCTTTTTTTGCAAGTTTTGCTAAACGTTGCAAAGGAACGGTTTGTTTTCGTTTGTCAGGCACCGCGCAGCCCACCTCCAGGCCTCGGGGGAGCCGCACGAGGCATTTTCCAGCGCTATTTCCAGAATAAACACGGGCGGGAGGCCGGCCTGGCCTGGCTGCCCACGGCCCCGCTCCCGCGCCGCGCTCGGGCGGGAGGACGAGCCTCCGGCCTTCCGCAAATGTTTCAACACGGCCGGTTCGCCACGGGATTGAAACCTGTGTTTTTCAGTCAACTCTGAAACAGACACAGAAAAAGCACCTGTTTTTTCTTTTTTTTTTTTTTTTAACTGCTGTGTTTACTTTATGGATATTGGAAAGTTTTAACTTTCTACTTTTATGGCTATTAAAGGAATTTCACACTCTACAATTCTGGGGCAAAAAGGGCATAAAAGAAGAGTATGAGGGATCGGCAGGCAGGGGCTGCGTGCTCGGCTGGAGAAAGGTGAGCGCAGAAACACCCAGAAAGGTGAGCTCAGAAGCAGTGACGGGGGGACACTCTGGCCACCGGCGCAATCTGGTGAACTGGGGACACTCGGTGCCCCTCTAGCGATGCTTAAAAACTGAAAACACGACGGTGGTATCAGGACAGAAATGTTATCTATAAAAAATATTTAAAGTCCCAAATTTGTCACTGGCCTCCGCTCCAGGAGGGATTCCTAGATCTTCCACCCCCTCCCCGCACCCCATCCCCCAGGGGAAGGAGCATTCAACTGACTGTTATGGGAAAGGAAAGCCCAAGTTGAAGTTCTTCGGGTTGCAGGAGGCGGGAACCTGGCCCCACTTTTGCCTCTGATGTTCCTTACTGAATCCCGGGTTAAGCCAACGGCAAGACCGTGGCTTGTGACGGAGGCCAGCTAGGCCCCGGGTCTCAAATTCGGGCTTTGGTGGCAAATGGCTTTAACCGCCTGGCGTCAGGAAGGCCGCGGGGCAGGGAGGCGCCGTGGTCAGATGGAAAGGACAAGTCTGCTCCGAAAGGCAGCCCTGCCCACCTCCAGACAGCCGGCGCCCTGCTCCAGGGGCTCAGCACCTGCTCATTTTTTAAGAGAAATCAGAAATCTCTTAAGTTTTTAATACCAAAAGCTAAAATGTAAGAGGCTGTGAGCCAACCCTGGACAAAGTTCCGACCTTCTCGAGTCCTTATTCTGGAATCGCATGTCTGAAGACTCTCCAGAGCTTGTGCTTTAGTGCTCCTCACGCGTGTCATCTGCGTCATCCTTCCCCGGGCCGGCCATGGTGTGACCAGGGGCCCCAGGAGGGCACCAGCTCTCCAAAGGGGCTTGGGCCTGAGGCTGTACAAGCAGGTGCCTCTGGCATCCAGGGTGACCTCCCCTGGTGTCATCATCTTCTGCTGGATCGAAGCTTGCAGCAACATCTCGCTGAAAGGAACAGCCTGGTCTCAGCTAACCCTGAGAGGGATGGAAGGAAAGTTCTGGAAAATGACAGAGGCGTTCTGCAGGAATCCAGGAGGTGAAGTCTGGAGTCATAGCAGGAGGGCTGGCTCGAATGGACTTGCAGACAGGCAAGTGGCCTCACAGAGAAGAACCCGGTGACACACAGAGCTTCCTGCAGTCAGGCAGGTGGGCACTAAGGTGACTGTGATCCCACTGGTAAAGAAAGTATGACGTCACAGCTCTGGACATTGGGGTTACAAGAAAAAAATTAAGACACATCTACTGTGTCAGCCCCACTGGCCAACTCAGCTGTCCCATGTGCCTGTCTCTGCTTCCCGTAAGCCTTGTTCCTCCAGCCCTGTCCCACCTGCAGGGTGGCCACTGTCTCTCTCCCCAGCCAAGCTCTGCGACGGTGTATCCAGCTGGTGACTGAAGAAATGCAGCCCAAAGTGTCTTTAGTGCCCAGCAATGGCCCCAAATACACACATGATATGTTAGTTTTCTGCTGTTTTAATTTTTAATTAATTAGTAGACTTTATTTTTCTGGGGCAGAAAAAACTGAGCTAAAAGTACAGAGTTCTCACATACCTCCCCCCCAGTTTCTCCTCTTACGAACACTTTGCATTAGTGTGGCATATTTGTTATGATTTCTGAACCAGTAATCATTGTTGACTAGAGGCCGTAGTTTGCATTAGGGGTCACTGTGGGTGGTGTACGTTCTAGGGGTTTGGACAAAAGTGTGATGACGGGTCCTCTGTTATGGTATCATACAAAGTCCCTTCGCCGTCCTAAAAATCCTCTGTGGTTGACACGTGCTCCCTTTGGCAACTTCTCATTCAGTTTAAAAACATTTCTTTTAATCTTGTAAAATACACACACACACACACACACACACACGTAATCTCACTGCAGCTGGCAGAATTCTAAGAAGTCCCCTTCTCCTCCCCCAAATCCCAGGCCCCTGGCGTGCACACGCCTTCCTCCAGTTACTCCATCCAACACTGATCCAGGTACTGCTAGGAAAAGGCTGCGCAGGTGCAATTAAAGTCCCAAATCAGTTGACCTTAGAATAGGGGCAAGACTCAGGTGCACCTGGCCTAATCTCATTCACCCTTCGAAGGTGGAGAGTTTTTCCAGATGGTCACAGAAACAGTCGCCATCAGAAAGAGGCATGGAAGGGATTCAGGGTAAACTTGCTGGCTTGAATGGGCCACGTGGCCGGAATGTGGCAGCTTCTAGGTGCTGAGAGCAGCCCCCAGCTGACAGCCAGCAAGGAAACAGGGACTTCAGTCCTACAACACTAGGAACTGAATCTTGCCATCAAGAATGAGTTTATCCTAGCTCTCTGGGAGGCCGAGGTGGGCGGATCATTTGAGCTCAGGAGTTCGAGACCAGCCTGAGCAAGAGCGAGACCCCGTCTCTACTATAAATAGAAAGAAATTAATTGGCCAACTAATATATATAGAAAAAATTAGCCGGGCATGGTGGCACATGCCTGTAGTCCCAGCTGTTTGGGAGGCTGAGGCAGCAGGATTGCTTGAGCCCAGGAGTTTGAGGTTGCTGTGAGCTAGGCTGACGCCACGGCACTCACTCTAGCCTGGGCAACAAAGCGAGACTCTGTCTCAAAAAAAAAAAAAAAAAAAAAAAAGAATGAGTTTAGAAGTGAATTTTCCTCTAGAGCCTCTAGACAAGAACTTAACCTAGTTCTTACCTTGGTTTCAGCCTTGCAATGTCCTAAGCAGAGAACCCAGCCGCACTGAACAGCTGACCTGCAGAACTGTGAGCTATTCCCCAGATGGCATTTCAAACCAGAAATCCGTGCTCATTTCTTACATAGCAGGGAGATGAACACTCCCTCCACCCAGATGTTTTTTCGAGAGCAATTGTGCATACAGTGAATGTGTACCTTTTCCTTTTTCAAAATGAAATCCATAGTATGTAACTATTACTATATCATAACTAGCAAATCAAAACTTTGGTTTACCAAATTCAAACAAAACAGAAACAACTGTGGGAATTTGATTGGAATAACATCTAACCTATCAATCAGTTAGAGGAGAATTGATATATTTTGGAGGTTCTGTCTTCAAAGACATGATCTAAGTTTCCACTTATTTAGGTCTTTAATGTATGTCAGGAAAATTGTATAATGTTCTCTACAAAGATCTTGCTCAGTTTTTTTTTTTGTTTTTTGTGGGGGTTTTTGTGCTTATTTCAAGCACTGTTGCAAATGGTATTGGTTTTATTATCTGTTTTTCACTGTCATTGGTGTGACGATATTATAGAAATGTAAGTGTTCTTTGCATTTGGAATTTGGAAACAGCAACTTACCTAAAATATTGTATTAATCTATGTGTATTCCTTAGGATTTTCTAAGAAGCCAATTAAAACCATCTCTCAATGGTTTTTGTTTTGTTTCTTCCTTTGCAATCCTCTCCAACCCTGCCGCTGCTTTATCAACTAAGTTTATGTAATATTCTAAATCCTGTGTTGTCATCTCAACAATGTTCCCAGCATCTTCACCAGGAGTAGATTCCACCTCAAGAAATCACTTTCTTTGCTCATCCATGAGAAGCAACTCCTCACCTATCCATTTTGTCAGGAGATTGTAGCAATTCAGCCCCATCTTCAGGCTCCACTTCTGATTCTTGTTCTCTTGCTGTTTCCACCACATCTGCAGTTCCTTCCTCCCCTGAAGTCTTGCACCCCTCAAAGCATCCACCAGGGCTGGAATCAACTTCTTCCAAACTCCTGTTACTGTGGATTTTTTGACCTCCTCCCACGAATCAAGAATGTTCTTTCTTAGCGGCATCTAGAATGGCAAATCCTTTCCACAAGGTTTTTAATTTATTTTACCCAGATCCATCAGAGGAATCACTACCTATGGCAGCTATAGCCTTACAAAATGTATTTTTCAAATAATAAGACTTGAAAGTTAAAATTACTCCTTGATCCATGGGCTGCAGAATGGACGTTATGTTATCAGGCATAAAAACAATATTAATCTCCTTGTACAGCTCCATCAGAGTTCTTGGGTGACCAGGTGCACTGTCAATGAGCAGTGATATTTTGAAAGGAATCTTTTTTTCCTGAGCAGTAGGTCTCAACAGTGGGTTTAAATACTCAGTAAACCATGCTGTAAACAGATGTGCTGTCATCCAGGCTTAGTATCTCCTTCCATTGATAGAGCACAGGCAGAGTAGATCTAGCATAATTCTTGAGGGCTCTAGGATTTTCAGAATGGTAAATAAACACTGGCTTCAACTTAAAGTCACCAGCTGTATCAGCCTCTAACAAGAGTCTGCCTGTCCCTTGAAGCTTTGAAGACAGGCATTGATTTTTCCTCTGTAGCTATGAAAGTCCTAGATGGCATCTTCTTCCAATGGAAGGCTCTTTCATTTACATTGAAAATCTGATGTTCAGTGTGGCCACCTTCATCAATCGTCTTGGCTAGATCTTCTGAGTAACTGGCTGGAGCTTCTCCATCAGCACCTGCTGCTTTACTTTGCACTTTTATGTTATGGAAACAGCTCCTTCCCTTAAACCTTGTGAACCAACCTCTGCTACCTTCAAACTATTCTTATGCAGTTTCCTCACCTCTCTCAGCCTTCACAAAATCAAAGAGAGTTTAGACCTTGCTCTGGATCAGGCTAAAGGGAATGTTGTCGCTGGTTTGATCTTCTATCCAGACCACTAAGGCTCTCTCCATATCAGCAAGAAGGGTGTTTTGCTTTCTTATCATTCGTGTGTTCACTGGAGTAGCACTTTTAGTTTCCCTGATGAACTTTTCCTTTTTCACAATTTAGCTACTTGGCACAAGAGGCTCAGATTGCGGCCTGTCTCGGCTTTCAACATGCCTTCCTCACCAGGCTTAATCATTTCTAGCTTTTGATTTAAAGTAAGAGATGTACAAATCGTCCTAGCTCTTGAACATTTAGAGGCCATTCTAGGGTTATCGATTGGCCTAATTTCACCAGGCGCAGTGGCTCACGCCTGTCATCTTAGCCCTCTGGGAGGCCAAGGCAAGAGGATTGCTTGAGGTCAGGAGTTCGAGACCAGCCTGAGCAAGAGCGAGACCCCATCTCTACTGAAAATTAAAAAAAAATTAGCCAGGCATGGTGGTGCATGCCTGTAGTCCCAGCTACTCGGGAGGCTGAGGGAGGAGGATCGCTTGAGCCCAGGAGTTGGCGGTTGGTGTGAGCTAGGCTGACGCAATGGCACTCTAGCCCAGGCAACCTCGAGCGAGACTGTCCAAAAAAAAAAATTGGCCTAATTTCAATATTGTTGTGTCTCAGGGAATAGGGAGGCCCGAGGAGAGGGAAAGAGACAGGGGAACAGCCAGTTGGTGGAGCAGTCAGAACACGCACAGCGATCGATTAAGTTCGTTGTCTTACATGCACACGGTTTGAGGTGCTCCAAAATAATTACAATAATAACATCAAAGATCACTGATCGCAGATCACCATAACAGATATAATAACAATAAAAAGCTTGAATACTGTTGAGAATTACTAAAATGTGACAAAGAGACATAAAGTAAGCACATGCTGTTGGAAAAATGGTGCCGATAGACTTGGTTAACTCAGGGTTGCCACAAACCTTCCATTTGTAAAACCACATCTGCAAAGCAATACAGTGAAATGCAATCAAAACAAGTAAGCCTATGCATACTTTGATTCTGTTTGCTAATATTTTGCTTAGCATTTTTACTGCTATATTCATGAGTGAAATTGATCAGTATTTCTCCTTTCTTGTACCTTTCTTGCCTGCTTTTGGTATCCCGCTTGTACAAATTGGTTTGAGTTTCAATAAATTAGTTAAGGCGTGTTCCCTTCCTCTCTATTCCTTGGAAGAGTTTGTGCAATATTGGACTTATTTCCTCCTTGAACAATTGGTAAAACTTATCTGTTGGATTGTCTGGGCTTGGTATTTCCTTGAGATTTTTATCTCCTGTTTCAATTCCTTCAATGGGTTTAGAACCAGTCAGTTTCATCATTTCTTCCTGAGTCAGTGTTGATAAGTTATATTGCTCTAGCAACTTATCAATTTATAGTAATGAAGATATTTATAACGTTCTCTTATCAACCTGAGCTCTGCTATATCTGTATTTCTGCATCTCCATTCAGTCTTAGAACTGTTTGCTTGGTCCTCCTCTCTTGTCTTGATCAATTTTGCTGGAGTGTGTGTTTACTTGTTTTTCTGGTCTTTTCAAAGAACCAATTTTTGTCCTCATTAACCCTTTGCATTATTTCTTTATTCTCTATTTCATTAATTTCTGTTCTCATTTTGAGGATGCCCTTCTTTTCCCTTTCTTTGCATGCGGCTCACTAATTAAAAAAGAATTTCTTCTTCTTTAGTGTAAATACTTAATGGCTAAAATTTTCCCTCTAATTACTGCTTTAGCAACATTCCTCCAGGTCTAACTTGTGATTTTTTTTATCATTTACTCTTAAATACTTCCTGATCTCAATACTTCCGTTATCATATTTCATTTTATATTAAACTTTTTCATTTCTAAAAGTATGGGGAATTTTAGGTACAACTTTGTTATTATGAATTATATTGTGATCAGAAAAGTGCGCTGTGTGATATCAATCCTCTGAATTTTGCTGAGCTCTACTCCGCGGACCAACGCTTTTATTTTGCTCTCATTCCTGAAAGACACTTTCCCTAGAGATGTGATTCCACGTGGAAAGTGAGTTCATGTCAGCATACCAAAGGCTTCACAGTGTGTCACTACTCTCTGGCTTTTGTGTTGCTAGTCCCAACTAGCTCTGTTAGGGCATGGATCTTGGCTGTTTTATTCATTCTTTCTTAAAAAAAATATTTTTTTTACTTTTTTCATAAGTATATTAAGACATAATCCACATGCGAACACAATTCGACTATTTAAAGCATCTCATGCAAAGGCTTTTAGTGTATTCAGAGTTGTGCGACCATCACTATAATCAATTTTAGAACATTTTTTTAATCATCTCAAAAAGAAACTCATACCCGTTAGCAGTCACTCCCCGTGTTCCCCCAGCCATCCCAGCCCTGGGCAACTATGAATCCACTTTCCATCTCTACAGATTTGCCTGCTCTGAATATTTCCTATAAATGGAATCATACATTAGGGGGTCTTTTGTGATTGGCTTCATTCACTTAGCATGTTTTCGAGGTTCACCCATGTAGTATGTTTTAGTTCATTCAGGCTGCTGTAACAAAATATCTTAGACTGAGCGACTTATGAACAATAGGAATTTATTTCTCATAATTCTAGAGGCCGGGGAAGTCCAATATCAAGGCGCCAGCAGATTTGGTGTCACGTGAGGGCTCTCTCTTTGCTTCATAGACGGTTCATTCTTGTTGTGTTCTCCATGGTGGAAGGGGGGAGAGTCTCTGGAGTCCCTCATAAGAGCATGGATCCCACTCATGAGGGCTCCATCCTCATGGCCTGATCACCCTCTGAACTCCCTACTTCTTACTACTATTGCCTTGGGGATTAGGTTTCAACATGAGTTTTGGGAGGGACACAAACATTCGGTCCCTACCATAGCACAGCATGTATCAGTACTTTGTTCCTTTTTCTATTGCCGAGTAACGCTCCACTGTACGGACATACCACATTTTACTTACCCATTCATCTGTTGATGGACATTTGGGTCGTTTCCACTTTGGGCTATTGGGTATAATGCTGCTTTGAACATTTGTGTGCAAGTTTTTTGTGGACATGTATTTTCATTTCTCTTGGGTATACACCTAGTTGTGGAATTGCTGGATCATATGGTAACAAAGACCATGTTTAGCTTTTCGAGGAACTTGCCAGACTGTTTTGCAAAGCAGCTGCACCCTCTTATGATCCCACTAGCAGCATAGAAGGGTTCCAGTTTCTGCACATCCCCAGTGGCACTTGTCATTATGTATTTTTTATTAGAGTGCTCACTCCTTTTTGCCCAGCCTCTTGCAGTACGCTTGGCACATGGCATGCACTCAAATGTTTAATTATGAACAGTGTAATGATCCTCCTGATTACAGCATGTTTTTAATTCTCGTGCATATGTTATGGTTATATACATTATGGTTGTATGTGTTATATACAATATGGCCAAAGTATTATTACATCTTGTACCAGTCATTAAGTGTCTTATTTTATGTGACACTGCTGTTTAGGCAGAAGGCATGAGGGGGCAGGCAGGGGACACCTCTCACCTGTAATTGTCAGAGCCAATAACCCAAGTCACAAAGGGCCACACCAGTGATGGACAACATGTAGACCAATTCTTGTCATTACACAGGCCAAGCTCTAATTTCTGGAGTAAAGATTAGAAAAATCTTTCCTTATACTACATACTAACATTTCCCAGGTAGTAACAATACAGTTCTATTTTTCTCAATGACATTTTATTACTGAATGAAGAAGACAGCCTAATTTTTTTATTTGTATAAATTTATGAAGTATAAGTATAATTTTATTACATGGATAGAGTGATGTTAAATTTTTAAAGTCTATATATTTCCCATAGGTCTCAAATATATTTTGAATTTAAATGAGAAAAAAGTTTCCTAAAAAAAATTTTCCTTTTTCCTGACTTGACCTCATGAAAAATAGGGTATCGCCACTGGACTCCATGATCACTTATCAGTCAACAATGTCTTCCAATCAAGGGAAAGCAAAATTAAGAAGGTAGACTCGATATGGCCTGAGAATCTTGGTTCAGGAAAAAAGAAAAGGTTTACATTTTAAATAGAAAGATCATTTTGGTGTTTGTCTTGAGGGCCAGAAAGACAAGTGGTTGGCTAAATTTGTTTATTTATTCATTCATTCACTCACCCCATATTCATTTAATGGCCTGACAATATAATTTATCTCCAACGTACCTTCAGAGATCCCTGACACCGTTTGACTCGGTTACTATGATTTATGGATCTTCTTTCTGGGTTATAATCAATGCCTCAGCTGCATCTTCCTCCTAAGTATAGTTTCAATTACATTTCCTTAAGCGTCCTTGTATTTCCCTATACTTATCCATATGATGCTCACTTAATAATGGGTCCAGTCACTCATGCTTCCCTTGCAGCTGGTCCTCAGGACGTGAAGATTTCAAGTAACCATGGCCATATCATTTCTCCAGGCTGGTCCTTTATTTGCTGATCAAAATAAGTGTTTAGCACATTGTAGGTCCTCGACAAACATTGAAATAATAACAGCTTCTATCCTTGATAATCACAGACTTTGAAAAATGAATGAAGCCGTTGCCTTTGTACGGAGCTCCGGATGTTCCATACAAACCCTGATTACTCGCTGCTGTGAAATCTGAGAACGACAATATGGAATTAGGTGATTGGGAACACGTGCCTCAGCTGCCTGTCAAGCTATGACTTCGGGCATGCTGAGGTGTGTCTGAAAAGGTAGATCAACTGTGCCCAGGAAGTAGGGCTCACTGTGTACGGGAGGGCCCCAGGCAATGTCTGAATCCCAGTCTCACCAGCTTTTCTTTCTTTTGTCCCCCAGTGAAAGGATTTGTTTCCCCTTTCTGTGTAATGGGAATTCTCTTTACCTAACATGCCACACCCTTCCTAACCTACCCCACAGCCAGTTTTAAACTCTGGGCGAATGGGAGGCGTCCTCACTGCAAGACAGCTTGGTTAGAGCAGAAGAGTTGTTGACAAAGGGCAGGAGCCATGTGCTGTCACTGAGAGGTACACGGGGAAAGGCAAGGCAACATGGCCAGGAGCAGGCTGCCTGTGTTACAGAAAATCACTATCTCGGCCCTTCAGAATGTGTATTTGGCTGGATCAGCCCTGAGGACAGTGTGCTAAGTGAGATAGGCCAGTTGCAAAAACACATCCCGCTTATATGAGGTCCCTGAAGTAATCAGATTTGTAGAGACGGAAAGTAGAATGGCAGTCGGGGGTGGGGAGAACAGGGCGTTGTTTAATGTGCACAGAGTTTCATTTCTGCAAGATGAAAAGAATTCTGGAGCTGTAAACTCAACTTTATTGAGTTGAGATTTACATAAAATAAAATGTATAAACTTTTAAGTGTGCGATTTGATAAATTTTGACAGACGTCTATGTACACTCATGTAGCCATTGTCACTATTAACATATGGAACATTTCTATCACCCGAAAAGGTTCCCTTGCGTCCCTTTGCAGTAACTGTGGACCAAGCACCCCAGCCCAAGGCAGCCACAGATCTGCTTTCTAGATTCAAGTTGTCTCTCCCAGACTTTCCTGCAAGTGGAATCACACAGCGGCCACTCTGTCGTATCTGGCTGCTTGTTGTGCTCAGCAAGTTTTTAAAATTCATCCATATAAATCATTAATTTCTTCCTCTGTATTGCAAAATAATATTTCATTCCCTAGATATGCCACAATTTATTCATTCACCTGCGGATGGGTGTTCGAGTTGTTTCTAGTTCTTTGACAATTAATGCGAATAAAGATTCTATGAACATTCATACACAAGTCTTTTTGTGGACCTGTGTTTTTACTTCTCTTGGATAAATGCCTGAGAGAGGAATACAGTCGTATGTATAACTTTATAAGAAATGGTCAAGCTGTCTGCCAGAGTGGTTGGGTTAAATCACTACCAGCAATGTTTGGCGGTTCAAGTTGCTCCGCATTCTCACCAACACTTGGTATTGTCATGTTCTTAAATTTTAGCCATTCTGGTGGCTATGTGTGGTTTTAGTTTGTATTTCCTCGATGTCTAATAACATGGAGCATCTTTTCATGTGCTCCTTGTATTACAAATACCGTCTCCCAGTCTGTGACTTGCTTTTCCTTTTCTTCCCACTATTCCCAGACCTGATAAGTACATTCCCGCCGCACCTAAACTGTTTGGACAGACACTGTGGTTTACGCCGAACACCTGCTTTCTTTCTGGGAGTCTAGAATTCTGGCATGTGCCATGCAGAGGTTGCCTACATGACCAGCCTCCGGTAAAATCCCTGAGCTCTTCATGAGCTTCCCCTGGTAGACAACATTTCACACGTGTTGCCACGACACATGGCTGGGGGAATTAGGCACAGAGAGAGGAATTTGGGAAGCTTATGCCTGGTCTCCTCCAGACTTCACCCCATGTGTCTTTTCACCTTGCTGATTTTGCTGTACATCCCCTCACTGTAATAAATCTTCTCCGTGAGTGTAACTATATGCCGAGTCCTCGCCAATAGGGGCCATCTGGGCCTGGTGCCATCCTTGTCAGAAGTTTTCAAATTACAAATTGAACTTCTTTAACAGATATAAAGCTATCAAGATTTTCTATTTCTTCTTGGGTTACTTTCAATAATTTCTTATCTTTCAAAGAATGTGTCCGTTTCCTTTAAGTTGTGAAATTTATTGGCAGCAATTTATTCAAAATATCCCTTTATAGTCCTTTTAACATCTACAGGATCTATGATGACGCTTCTTTCATTCCTGATGTTGGTAATTCGTGTTTTCTCTCCTTTTTTTCTTGATCAGTCTGGTGAGAGGGTTATCAATTTTATTAATCTCTTCAAAGAATCAGCTATTGAATCTGTTTATCTTTTTTCTTTTCCTTTTTTTTCCCATTTTCTATTTCTTTTTTTTTTTTTTTTTTTTTTTTGAGACAGAGTCTCGCTTTGTTGCCCAGGCTAGAGTGAGTGCCGTGGCCTCAGCCAGGCTCACAGCAACCTCAAACTCCTGGGCTCAAGCAATCCTGCTGCCTCAGCCTCCCAAGTAGCTGGGACTACAGGCATGCGCCACCATGCCCGGCTAATTTTTTCTATATATATTAGTTGGCCAATTAATTTCTTTCTATTTATAGTAGAGATGGGGTCTCGTTCTTGCTCAGGCTGGTCTCGAACTCCTGAGCTCAAATGATCCACCCACCTCGGCCTCCCAGAGAGCTAGGATTACAGGCTTGAGCCACCGTGCCCGGCCCCCATTTTCTATTTCATGAGCTTCCATGCTTATCTTTACTTATGCCTAGGTTTGGTTTAATTTGCTTTTCTTTTTTTTTTAGTCTCTTAAGCTAGAAGCTTCGATTATTAGTTTTAGACCCTTCTTTTTTTCTAACGTAGGTATTTTTTGCTGCTACAAACTTCCCTTTAAGCACTACATTAGCTTCATGTCACAATTTTGGTAAACTTTGGTAAATTTGGTAAATTTTGTTTTTGTTTTCATTCAGTTCAAAATATTTCCTAATTTCCATTGTGCTTTCTTCTTTGACTTGAGAGTTGTTTAGAAATGTGTTATTTTCTTAATTCAGAGGGATTTTTTTTAGAGATTTTTTCTGTCCTTTGTTGTTGCTGTTTATTTGCTCAATTTTAGCCAAGTTCTAGAGACCAGAGGATTGGTAATAGTTACTGCTATCCTTTGGCCGAAAGTTTCTCAGATACTTAAATTATTTAATCTGTTTAGCCAACACATCTTTTTCATGGACACTGCAAAGGTAAATTTCAGATATATGCCTCAATTAATTAAATGTTAATCTTAATGTTGAAATTTAATAGTTAATATTTTATACTTTAACTGAAATATTAATATTAATGATTTTTAACAACCATTAATTTTAAGTTGGATTCTTGTGCTTTTTTTTAATTTATGGATTTCAATTCATATTTAGATCATTAAATTGGAAACTAAAATAAGATGTCTCTGAATGGGTAGAGCCCAGAGGATTTTTTAGGATGGTAAAGCTATTCTGTTTGATACTTTACCATTATCCATTTGTCAAAACCCATAGAATGTACAACACCAAGAGTGAACCCTAACATAAACTATGGACTTTGGGTGATAATGATGTGTCAGTGTAAGTTCATCAAGTGTCAATGTAAGTTCATTGATCGTAACAAAGGCACCACGGGGTACAGGAAGTTGACTGTGGGAGAGGCTATACCAGTGGGGGTTGAAGGGGGTGTACAGAACTCTGCCTTCAATTTTGCTGTGACTGAAAAGTGCTCTGAAAAATAAAGCCTATTAAAACAAGTAATACGATCTCATGACATTCAAAATGATTCATTAACATTTAGATGTTAAAAATTAAATCTCTGTTGCTGCTACTAAATTACCTTACTTTTGCTAATCCCATATGGTTTCAAGCGTGACTTTTAAAAATCCCCCTTAAACTTTAATGAGCTTTACCAGGTAACATTAACATTACTTAGGTTAAGCCTATAGGATTTTAGAAATGAAGGATTTTGAGGCTTCAGTCAAGTCCCTGGGCTATGAGTCGGCTATTAAATTAATATAATCTTAAGGAAAAATGATCCTTCTCACTACTCACGGCGTACCCTGCCGAGACTGTATGAAGATTAGCATTACAAGTGCTGTGCAGCTGCCTCTCCTATGAGTTCAGCCGGAGCTTGGTAAATAATATCAGAACTGAGTCATTTATGGTTGAATGACACAGAATGAAAAATAAATGCCTTTCAGGCAGTTCCTGTTGCCTAATATGGACTAAGAAGTAGACACTTTAACTAAAGAGCCCCACCTGTGCCCCAAATGAACCTTTCCCTATAAGGATGTTGATCTAATTTCCTGATCAAAAAAGGAACCTGAAAACGCTGTAAACGATCTGTCAGAACCTGAAAGGAGACCTATTTTCTCTTCTCAAAGGCCTTGTCAATGTCAGTCTACCCAGCTTATTCCTTGAATAGCTGAGAGTATCTTGTTTTGTGCTGTTTTAAAGAATTCCAATTAAAGTTGCTCTTTCATGCTAGCGAAATGCCGGGTGGCACAGCAGTCCTGCCGGTGGCCAGAGGGTACTGGCCTGGGAAGCAGAAACAAGATAACTGAAAATGGAGAATTCGTATGTAGAACTCAGAAAACAGGACTGGAATCTTTATAGGATGTTTTCCAACAACTATCCCTTCTACTGTGAATTATAAGCCCGGGACTGTGACACCTCCCATAATCTGTAGCACTAGTTCCTAGGCCTTCTTACCTGATAATAAAAGTGAAATTGATCTACAATATCCTCTTTCTTTGTGACGTAGGAAAAAATGAGGTTACATGGATGGCTTTCAGGTAACTGAATTAAACTTTAAAAGCCATAAGGAAAGGGAGCCCTTTTCTAAGGAAGTGACAACACATTCATAAACGGAATGACTCATAAACTGCTCTCAGATTGCAAAACTAATTATGAATCACTGGAGAAAAACTTAAAATCTCCAAAAATCTCAGTTGTCTTTTAGGAAATTGACAAATGTAGCCTCTGCTGTTGATTAACATAGTCTTATTCACCGGCCTGAAGTAACCTTATGGAGGTACTAAAATAGGTCAGTTTGTTAGAAAAGTGTGTTTAAAAGCCAGATTTGTTTCTAAAATTTCTTTCAAATGAGTCATCAGAATCTCAATGATAAAAAGAATTATGCTTAGAGAAATATACTAGAAACAGGCATTCAATTAAAATATAGATTTTTTTTTAGCAGAAATCTGTGTGGTTTTGAATCCTTATAAGAAGATGAACAAGAACCCAGTAAAGGATGAAGTGGCCTTGACAATTGGGGTGGCCAATGAAGAGGGGGGAGATGCTCAAAAGTAGTCCCACAAGGTGGTTCATCATCTGAAAACCACTAGCAGTAGGTGGGACTCGCTAGAGAGCAGCACCTGTGTTATGCTGTTTAAGAACTGGCAACTAGTGGCTGACCCAAGAATGCTCCTAAGAGATGGTGACTAATGTCCACTCAAAGGTTTCAATCATTAACTTCAGAACGCCCTTAGGCTTATGACCAGGTCTAGGAACAAGGAACAGAAGGACAGTAGTAGTAGCAAAGATGACATACGTTTTAATTGGAAAGCTTAGACACAGTAAACGTAGATAAAAAATAATATTTGGAGTGTTGGGAATTTTTTTAATGTGTACGAAAGGACGACTTTACTATCGGGACTTGGGAGATTGAAGTATAAATAAACAATAAAAATTTATCTAGACTAGGTAAACATTATGGATTTTACAATTTGACCTGAAAATCTCCTAAGATTTGCTCGATAGATTTACATGGGACTGCCTCGTTGAACATTAAACCCCAAAATGGGAATCGAAGATAAGAAGGGATTCTGCAACCCGATGGCCCTCGGCTCTGAAATCTACTTGGCAAGAGAATTTTCAGTTCCCTTCACTTCAGAGCATAGGTAGGTTTTTTCCACAGGCCTAGAGATGAGTCAGTTTGGGGTGGTTTTTTCCTCGGGGGCAGCTTTGGCGGCGTGGAGGAGCAGAGAACTTACCGTCAGAAGACCTGCTGCTTTGATCCCTGTTGTGCCAGTTCCTGGCACGGTGTCGGGGCAGTTATTCCACCTGCTCGAGTATCAGTTTGCTCCTCTGTAAAATGGGGGCAATGAAACCATCTCACAAAGCCGTCTCGGTCACTGGACAAGGGAACATGTGGGAAGGCGTGTTGCAGGAACCCCACGAAGGTTTAGCTGGTGTGCAACTTGATTCACTGGGATTCATTATTTTACGCTTCTAGTATCTGATGGCTACAAATATTTTTTAAATTACAATTATTCAGAGTGAAAAAAGAAATACTTTTAGTACTCACCTGCAAATAACCTCCAGTTATCTTAGAAATTATCATACGTAAATCCTAAAGAGCAGAAACTACGTCTTCTTTGCACTTAAAACAATCTCCTACCCATAGTTAATACTCAACAAATACTCGCTGAGACGTGTGTTTACAATGAGGGATTTTAAGGGACCCCGGCCTTTTCCTGCCTCCCCCGCCTCGTCTCCTTCCCTTGTGGAAAACGTCGCTGCGCCGACCACAGGACGGGCCCCAGCGTCTCCTGATTTATGGCCTTTTCCTGTGACCCGAGCTCTCAGAGCTGAAAGCAGGATGTTACATTCGTATTTATTTTACTTTTCCCCTCTGGCCGGGTGTTTAAATCAACTGAGATTAAGAAACCCAAATCTCCACTGGGCTGTTTGCTCTTTGGTACAGTCAACGTGTCAGACACATTTGCTAGCTGCAGACACTTTGCCCTCTGGTCACCGCCGGCGGTGAGGTGGAGGGGCTCGCCGCGTGCCAGCCAGAAAATACGGACCCACCTGGCATTTGGGAGTGGACGTGTCTCCCTGGGAGTCCTTCATGGCTCCTCTGAGAGCCGGGCATCCGAACTTTTGGATCCCTTTCAAAGAAAAAAAAAAATCGTCATTTAAACGCTGCCAAGAGTTTAGGAAAGCAAAGTGGATGGAGTGACTTCATGTGTGAAGGCAAGAGGCAGATCGCTGGGTGGAGTTAATGAGGGCAGAGGTGACTCATGGAGCCCCGAGTTGCGAATGTAATTACAGCTCATTTAGCAACGAGCACGTACGTACACGACCTTTATTCTCCACCGGAGCTGCACGAACGTTCATATCCACGCGGACACGGCGACCTGTGGGATCGGAGCCCGGCTGCGGGATCCAGACACCTGGTCCTGATGGTGGAGATCGCATGGCTCCGAGGGATGGGGCGAGAGAAAGCCCGGCTTCCATTCATGAGCTGCACACCTAAGGAGTCCAAGGTGCCCAGGAGGCAGCAGCGACCGGCTGGCCTCCACCGGGCTGGTGGTTCCAGTTGGTGACCGTCGGCCAGGGCGAGATGGCACCACTGAACCTCCCTGGTCCACGTCTCCAGTTGCCAGCCTTTTGTGACTTGGCCCTTGAGGGAAACCTTTGCTTCTTCCTCCCCTTCGATAATCGCCGATATCTGGGTATCTTTTCACGGTGCATAGTCCCCAAGTCGTGCGTGTTCACTGTTCCTCACGCCGCCATCCTCGCCCGTCTCTCCTGTTCCCATCTCGAGGACTCAACGCCTCCCCGCCACTCGCACCGTTTCAGGAGCCTCCGAGTTTCCGGTTTCCTTTGCCCTTCAGTTTATCCCGTGCAGCATGGCCACGTTTGCGTCCCTAACGTGCCCTTGGAAAATGTCGTAGCTCGGCTCAGACACGTTTAGCACTTTCCCACTGCGCGCAGACTGCACAGCGTGACACTCAAACACAAAACCTGCCCGAATCGATGTCGCCAGGGCTCTCCCCCGCGCTCCCTTGCTGCGGCCCACCTGCTGGCCCCCGTGCACACCCAGGCTGGGTTCGGGGCTGGCTTGTGTCTCCTCTGGGCCCAGGGAATGACCTGGCCTCCAAGGCCCAGCGCAGGTGCAGCCTCTCTGGGAGCCTCACCAGCCGCCACTTGGCGTCCTTATTCCCTCAGTGTCAACATGCCGCTGGCCCCTGCTCAGACGCCAGCGCCTCCGCGAAGCCCCCGGGACACGAAGCACCCCAATCCTCCCAGCTACAAGGGATCCCCTACCCCCCGACCTCTGCGACACTTTCGTTACTGCTCGTGACACGTATCACGAACTGCCTGATTTTATAGTTATTTCCCTGTTAGATTGTAAACTTCCTGGTGATAGGGACTGTGTCTTACTCATCCTTTTATACCCTGCAGCACCCAACACAGTGTACTGTCAAAAACTATCTGTTGAATGAAAAAAAAACAGAGCAGGTAAAGCCTTGGCACAGCACCAGGCGTCTCTACCCCAGTGGACCGATGCCCTTCAGTGCCCTCTCCATCGAGTCCCTGTCTTTTGGAAAGATCCGCCGGGGTTCACCTTGTCATTCACCCAAGGTCATGCCCCCATCGTATGACACTTCACAGTTTGGTCTGATAAATTAATGTGTAATAAGGAACATAATTGCCACTTATTTCGATATGCCTGCTAGTATATATGGCATATGTGTTAGCCGAAGATCTTCCTAGCCTTTTGAACGAGCTGCTCAAAAACATAACGTATTCGAGTGGGCTGCGACATCTGAGCACAAATAGGGTAGGAAGGAGACGCACGTCCTTAAGACCAGATCCTGGCTCCAGCAAGCGACTGATGCCAACACATGCTCACTCTCGTCCTCACCCTGCTAGCGTGTCCATGCTTTTGCAAACAGCATTACGAAATCCTGTTCCCATCCGTCAAAATGTCCCGAAATTAAATGTCATTCTCCTCGACACTCATCTCTTTCCAACTTCCCACCACCATGCTCCTCCCGGTGGCCCACGGCTTTTCCTGTCCATGTGTCTCTTTCTTTTGGCGCCGAAATGCCACGTGTTTTCTTCCAACAGCGACACTGGTGGTGTCGCCACCGCACGTCTCTGTCATGCCTGTTTCAAAGACACCCAGAGTACTTTATGGCCATCAGGTTATTACCATGTTAGTAATTGACATAATAATTCCATCATGTAATTAACAATTATTCCTTCCACTGCGGAAACTAAAGCTCAGAAAGATTAAGTAACCCACCCTAGGATATTACAAGGTCAACATCAGGACTGACACTGGAAATAAGGCCTTCTAATTCAGTGCTAGACTGGGAAGGCCACGCTCCCTTGTCTGTCCCCATGGCATGCTCTAAAGAGGGACGCAATAAGACACCACAGGCAGGGCAAAAAAAAAATAAAAAATAAAAAATGCCATCTTCTAAAAACAACATCACATATTTAATCTCCAACTGCTCAGTTGTCTGAACGATCTTCATGCATTCTTATTTTTTCTTGTCTGAGGGGAAGTGACCTGTCTCTAAACACTAGGAATGGCCTCTCCCTTCTCCAGAAGAACTTCTGTGCAGCAGTCTTTGGTCCCACAGGGCCTCTCCACGGCTCTCTCTGCTTTGGGTGCTAAGACATAAATCAGGTTATGTCATTTCTCAGCTCAAAACCCTCCTATGGCTTCCCCCCGTCACTCAAAGTAAAAGCCAAAGTCATCGCTGTGGGGTTTTTCAAGCTGTGGCCCCTGTCCCCACTCCATCCTCAAGCCCTCCCGGTCGCCCCTGCTCTTACATTCCAGCCACGCTCTTGTGTTGCTTCGGCACATTCTGCCTCGGGGCCTTCTCATGTGCTCTTCCCTTTGCTTGGAATGTTCTTCCCCAGGTGTCCCTATGGCTCACGTACCACTGAGGTCTCTACTCACGTCACCTTCCCAGTGACACCTTCCTTGACCACCCCATTTATTTTTCCATCTCCCTCCAGCATGGTTTTTTTTTTTTTTTTGGTTAGAAGAAATCAGACCAATATCCCTCCAGCATGTTCAAGATCCTGTTCTTACCTAATTTTTTTTCCCTAGCTCTTGACACTTCCCAACATGTTTTACTTATTTATCTTGTCTGTTGTCACTGCAGTGAACACAGAGGAACAGGAATGCACGTCTTTGGGGCGGGGGGCGGCAAGGGGAGCACCATGAGCAACAGTGACTAATGCTCTCATAAACTGTGCTCAATCGCTTTTTATACTACTGCTAAGAGCTATTACAAAGTCACTTGTGGTTTGAATTACTTTAAAATTCAGAATACTATTAATTTCCGGTGAATAATTCCAAGAAACATGGTACTTGGGGAAGAATTAAGATGTTTTCAGAACAGCACAAAAAGCTGCCTGCTGTGGATCGCGAGTAAAGACCATGCTGCTGAAGTCATTTTCCTGTTTAGCAAACCACAGCAGGCAGCTCCGTGGATATTTTGAGATTTACTGTACTCTGATTCATTCAACATGAGATTCCACACGATAATATGTTTCTTTAAAGGGTTTTGGAAGAAAATCATTTCCAGTCCAGTTCATACTTTTTATTTTTTTTAAAGAAAGCATTTATCATGTCCAAGCTTAGAAGTTACTACATCACACCAGCACGTTTCTTACGGGTTCCCCAGTGAGATTAAAAAGAGAGGAAGAGAGAGATTAAAATAGACACACCTATGCAACTAAATCCAGCGTTTGCGGCGTGCCTACCGCCTGAGCCGGTTATCGGGCCGTCCTTTGCCTCGTTCTGTGCATGTGTAAGAGGGGAAGGAAGCTGTTGCCACATTCAGATGCTGACTGTGTGTCGCCTCTGCCCTCTGCTCGTGCGGCCACGGCGGGGAGAGGACGGCCGGCGGCCGTGCAGGTCTCTGTCCCCACCTGCATCTCTGCAGCTGCCTCCGGAGGTGACACCTGGCACCAGGTGGACTGGACATGTCCCTGACACCAAGGTCTGTCTGGCGGCAGAGCTCTGGGCCCACGTGCGGTACCATTCCGTTCAAACTCACTCCCTGCTCTTGGCCACGTCCTCCACACCCCTCGGCCCACGGGATAGCTACGAAACCATGGCGCAGTGTCACTACCAGAGCTGCCAGTCCCGAACGCCACTGCACCTCTCACGAGACTTGGGGGAAACGAGTGAGATGAGATGAGATTCTTTACAGAAAATTCTCTCTCTGGTGGCATCCTGACGTGTCTTGAACGCGCTGAAACATCCACGGAACGGGCCTCTGTCCTTTTTGTACCTGTGTTACCAAAGGCTGACCCCAGTAATGGCATGGAACGGCTGCTCAACACGTGGTTACTGAAAGAGAAGGCTTTCGTTGGATGGATTTTTCAACATTCGATATCCTACAAAACACTTACCTCCCTACACAGAGAGAGCCTAATAGTGTTTAACACTGAGATTTTATGAAAGAAAAGCACTATACATATACACCAAAGGCCATACGTATAATGCTTACTTTAAATAATTTAAAAAATGTAGCATGGTCGTTGTAACACCAGAAGAATCTGAAGCATCAGGTGAAAAAAAGATTAAATATAAACAGAAAACCTGCACTTTTCTTGCTTCCATTTTGAAAATTGATTAATAATAAACTGTGGTGTATTCCTACAACGAAATGCTACAGATCAAGAAATAAAAGGTATGAACTCTTGATAACGTACCCCAACGTGGATGTATTTCAGAAACCTTATGATGAGCGAATGAGGCTTTGTGCAAAAGAGTACACACTGCTTAATTCCATTGATACGAAGTTCTAGGAGAAGCGAGACTAGTCTGTGGTAGGAAAAATGAGATACCAGTTACCTTGGGAGCTGGAACATGGATCACCCAGGGCGGAAGGATGAGGGAACTCCATGAAGTGAGGGTGATGTTTAGCATCTCGTTAGGGGTTTGCCTTACACAAGCACATACGTCTGTCAAAATCCACCTGACGGTACGCTTAAGAGTCATGCTTTTTACTGCATGTGAATTTTGCCTCAAAATAAACGAAAAGAAAAAATAACCAGACACGAATATCGAATGCTGGTTCATTATAGGCATGTTAAAGAGCCCAGGGGCAAAGTGTACTGACAGCTACAACATATGTGAAATGAATCGAAAAATAAGATGAATTCACATTAGAAGGAAAAGAATCCATGAAAATGTTCACAGACCTGCTACTTTGTGTAAAAGAAATCTAGGAAGGATAAACCAGGAACAGATGGGCGTGGTGACCACAGAGAGTGGATGGAGATGGGGAAAGAATGAGAGAAAGGCAGAGGGCGGGGCAGGAATGAGGGAGCAACGCTTCTGGGAATAGACTTTAGGATTGTGCTAATGGTTCACTCTCCCTTCCCCCCTAAAGAAGCAAATATAAATATTTAAAAGCAACCAAGGTGTGGAGGAAACCCAGCATGGAATACAAACAGTAACAAATGTACCTAACTGTATTAGAGATGAATAACATAATTACCCCACAGAGGGTGGGGAAGAAAAGAACTAACCTAAGTAACTTCAGAAAACAGTATCTTGGCCATATTCTGTAATGTCAAAGACAAAACTATATACAAATATTACTTACTGTACTCTAGTTAGTAAACTTGTTCCTCACAAAGGTATGCATTAGCAATTCTGAAACTACTAGGATTGAAATTCTGAAGCTACTAGGATTTGTAATTGCCATTACAAATGAGCAAATATATTGTGGATGATGAGAGCCACGTTTTTGAATGCGGGAGAGGGAAGTCACTAATAAGGAAAGGAGTGTGGCTAGACTGAATCCTAAGGTATTGAACTGGATTCGAAGGAATCCGTATACCCTCGTGATTTCTATGTAAATACTCACATACACAGGTGGACAAGTATAGAAATAAGTGTAGACACGTGTACAGATGTGTATGGGTGTTAGTAAACTTGCATGTATTTCCTAGCTCTATCTGCTGAGATGACCTAAAAGTAATGACATCCTCATAGCAGAGAGCACAGTGAGCACCTGGATCTTGATTTCTAAATACCATTCTCCCATAAAAGAACCCAGGGCTCATGAGTGAACGAACTTAGGGAAAATGCAAAGTGAGCCGGAAACATCTTGTGGTGCCAGAATGTAAGAAAAGACTCTACAAATTAAGGGGCATGTCAAAAGGACTCAGGAGCCAAAGTGAAGCAGCTTTCAATGATGAAATTGAGATACTTGAATCAACAAAATAAATCATGATAATATTGGCTTATAACCCAAAGAATAAAATAAATATCCATGGGTCCATATGGATATAAATAAATGGGGAAGAAGGGGCACCTTCTGGAATAAGCAGAATTCCAGCTAAGGAATGTAGAGGAAACAAGCGATATAGAAAATTGCCTTCAGAGAAGCTACGGGAATAATTGCAGGCGAGATCTTACAATGAATGCTAAAAATTAAGCAGGTGAAAGTTTAAGGAGAAGTAGAACTTTTGCATTGGTCTTGAAGTATCTCCTCCAAAACATGTATCATTTACAAAGGTAAAAATAGTAAATGTACAGTGGAGAAATCTGGCAGAGAACCCCTCAAGCGAGTGATCAAAGACAGCATCCGTAGCAATTAGAGTGACATTATTGTTCCATCCCAACACGATGAACTCTCTGCGAAGGGCATGATGCCACTTCTGTGGTTTTCTTGTAAACTATGCATAACCTCAATTTAATCATGAGAAAACTCAGACAAACCCAAACTGAGGTATGTGCAACAAAATAGATGACCAGTGCACTTCAAAAGGGTCAAGGTCGTGGAAGACAAAGATTGAGAACGATCACAGGTGGGAGGAGACCTGCGATCCTTAGGAAAGGACACAAGTGCGAAAATTGATGAAATGCAAGTTAGAGCTGTGCATTAGCTAATAGTGGTGTATTCGTATTAGTTTTCTGGTTTTGACCATTGTATTTTGGGTTTTGAGACGCTAATGTGAGGGGAAGCTGGGTGAAAGGTATTTGGGAACTGTCTGTATTATCTCACAACTTTTTATTTCAAAATAAAGAGTTTTTTATTTTATTTTTTGAGACAGATTCTCGCTTTGTTGCCCAGGCTAGAGTGAGTGCCGTGGCGTCAGCCTAGCTCACAGCAACCTCAAACTCCTGGGCTCAAGCAATCCTGCTGCCTCAGCCTCCCAAGTAGCTGGGACTACAGGCATGCGCCACCATGCCCGGCTAATTTTTTCTATATATATTAGTTGGCCAATTAATTTCTTTCTATTTACAGTAGAGACGGGGTCTCGCTCTTGCTCAGGTTGGTTTCGAACTCCTGACCTCGAGCAATCCGCCCACCTCGGCCTCCCAGAGAGCTAGGATTACAGGCATGAGCCACTGCGCCTGGCCCAAAATAAAGAGTTTTTTAAAAAAATAAGATGGCTCAACAGGTGGATGGATACATTGTGATAAATAAACGTATTAAATGCTAATTGTAGAATTTAGATGGTGACCACGTGGGTGTTCGCTGTACAGTTCTTTCCACTTTTCTGTACACCTGAAATTTTTAAAAATAAAATGTTGAAAACATCCAGTCAGTAAAGTAAATTTAACGCCGATATGCTGGCGGTAACTTATTTATTCTTAGTTGAACATAAAGAGCCAAGTGCAATCAGCACTTGGCACGCGTAAAGAGGGACAAATTGACTTTTGCTGGTCGCCTGACACAGGGAAGAACAATGACATTCTGGAGTTAGGAATCAAAACAGGTAAATCCAGACAACAAAAGATCCAGGAAACAATAGCAAGAGAGGAGCACGTAAAACCTTAAGAGTAAAAATGGAGCTATGAACCAAAGAGGATCACCCCTATTTTTAGGTTCTTGAAAACTTACGGTACTAATAGAGTGCTCTTAGCCTCTGTCAGTAGAGACAGTGACCCTGTTAAGACGCTCACGCCACACCCCCCAGCCAAGGCCTGTCCCTGTGGCCACAGAGCAACCTTATCAAGCTACTGATTAGAAGAGGGAGGAGGTGGTGGAGTCAGCTATGCCAGGGCTGGTGTAAGTTGGTACAGTTGCCTTATTTAATATTATTTAATTGTTAAATAAACTGATCTAATGAATCAGCCCCACAGTAAAATGATGTAACAAGCAATAAATCTGCACGGGTAACCTCTGGTGCTCTGTGTGAATGTGCACACTATAACCCTCATATTTATCATGGAGCGAGGGAAGCCGTGGGGTTATAATGAAATACACACATGTTCCTTGGAGACGGAGAATCAGGGCATGAGGAAGGGAAAGACACGATCTTCATGCTCTGAAGATTCACAGATCAGGAAACGTCCTCTGAGATAATTCAGAAAGCTTCTGGTTCCCAGTATGGAACAGGAAACGCCGAAGGTCCAAATTCGGCCCTAGGAGGATATACATTTAGGGAAAATTCCAAAACCTCGTCCTCCTGGGAACTCAGAAAGGAATCAGACCCAGAAGGTGGAAGCTTCATCAGCTGCTAAACTTATCTGGTTCTCCAAGGGACATGTGAGTGCCTGAAAACTTGGTTTGTAAAGCAGAAATCAGTTTCAATGTTAGGGGAAAAGGAAAAAATACTTTCACGATGATGAATGTTCTTCTTTTGACTTGTAGAGTATGAAACTTGGATATCTCAGTCTAGGCCATGTGTGTCGAGAAGGAGTTTTTGATCACAGTCTTCAAATACTGTGTTAGTAACCATTTCTCTGAGCCTCAACCTTTTCAGACATGCACCAGAATCTTGTGCGTGCATTATTTTGCATGTGACAGGGATGATTACTGTTTCAAATCAAATCCTAGGAAGTTAATCCTAAATAATAATACTTCTTTAAAACAGGGATAGCTAATATTCATTGAACACTTATATTGTGCGAAGCCCCACGCTCAGCAACTAGCTACATTAACTCGATTGATAAGACTAACTCCTTCCCAGAGGACATTGACCTCCAGCAGGACACGGAGCAGACCTATTGTTCCCTGGCAATCCTAAGAGATAGGGTGATGGCTACACAAGATAGCTTTTGAGCCTCCTCCACAGCTTTTTTTTAAACACGCAAAAGGTTTGCCAAAGGTTGAGGTAAGAATTATTCCAGCTGCATTTATCTCAAAATTGCCAAACAGGGCCAGCCAGAACTGTACTATTCACTTACGGTTCAACATGACATGCTCGTCCGACACCACTTCTTCCTCTGATCTTCAAAGAATATGCATCTTAGAGAGAACAGTAATTTTGTGACAAAGCTGTGCTCATGCAGCCTGGAAAAAAAAAAAATACAAGATATTGCAAATACATAAAATCGCACAGAGAGTCTGCAGTCAGCATCGGATGTGTTAAAAGCAACGTTTCAGAGACTACACCATCTAACAGATATTCTATCACGAGGGGAGGGGGCAATTTTTAAAAAGGTCGATTCACTCTAATTCTTTTCCTGAATTAGGACATTAAATAAGCAAACGTGGCCTGATAGATCTGACACACCATTTCTCACTGTGTCTTATTAAAGTACAAAAAAATTATTATAGTGTCTATTTTAAAAGATTGATATGTTTTATTGGTCTTCCTATGCCTTTACTAAATTGTTAGGATGAAATGTAAATCAGCAAGCCATGCAGATTGTGTAGGCACAATGCAGACTTGTGTAGGCACCTCATCTATAAGAAAATTACCAAGTCTTCCTAAGTCATAAGGCAAGTCTCTGAGCAGACCTACTCTTCTCCCCGTGTCGTAATCACCGATCCCAAAGCAAAGCAAACTCCTTTATGAATCCAGGAAGAAGAAGATGACTAAATGGTGATCAAGAGGTCTGCTTTGACATTTGGAAATTGGAAACTCCCTGACTCTGTTTCCAACTATAAAATTGAAATATGGACTTTGCAAGATACTATGAGGATTACATGATGTTTGTGCATGTACATAAATATATGCAATATGGACACGAAAATATTTGAGCATCTCCCATGCTCTAAATGGCGACTGTGTCCCTTCTATGAACCACTTCACAGCTTCCTGCTCCTCTTCCAGAGCTTGGCCTGTTATTCAGGGGCTGAAACTTCACTCCAAGAACACATCTGAGCCCCCTTTTGTGAACCAAGGCTTCAAAGCCCAACTTCCCTCCACCGTTCCACCCACAAATGCACCTGCGTGTTCACCAGCCTTTCTTCTCTCCTCGGAGGGTCAGTGTTTCTGATTCTAGGACCCACGGATTCCCTGCTGGTTTTTATTTCTCCAAGCTCTCTCCCTCCGCTTTTCTTTCCCTTTGCCTAAAAATAAGCTCACGTATTTCACACCTGCAGAAAAAGCTTCACCTTTTCCGACCTCTCTAAATTACTGTGCGCTCTCTCTCCCGACCTTCTGGTGCTAATTTTAGCTACTACGTCGTTCTTAAATCCATCCGCTTCTCCTCATCTTCATTGCCAGGGTATAAGATATAATAATCTCTCACCCGGACTCTTGTGCTTCATTCCACAATGCAAAATGTCACACCGTCTGCATATTAGCATGTCCTCATTGTTCTCAGGCCCAAATCCTTATGACTGAGAAGACCCAGGTCCACCCACACTCACCAGGCTTCGCACCTGCTCTCCCCGTGGCCCCGGCTATTCTGCTCTCTGCCCCGTCCCCAACCTTGTCACTCCTATTCACCTTTCAGATCTGAGCTCAGATGTCACATCCTCAGGCAGCCTTTTTTGGCCCCCAGATTAGGTCATGCTTGGATGCTGTGCACCATGCTTCTTCCCTTCAAAGAACTGACCGTTTGGGATGATACACTTCCTTTGTGTCATTATTTGACTAGTTCTTGTCCCACCCATGAGACCCTGAGGTCCATGAGAGCAAAGCCCAGGACACCTTTGCTCACATTTATTTCTATAGTAAATGACCCAGTGTCTGGTCCTTCTTAGGAACTCAGCAAACATTCGGTTTGTCTTGTACAATGTTAACCTCCCAGATTAGCCATCCCTGCTTCCTCTTTCCCATTCTCTGCTCATCACTAATAACTCACTAAGGGTCAATACTACCCAACTTCAGGACCATTTAGCCCGGCTGGCCACTCCCACTGTTGCTTTCCACGTCCTCCTGACCTCTGGGGTAGCTTCTGCCCTCCTTGTCCCTTTGGCCTCTTCCATGGCTCCTTTCTGCTTGCTCCTTAAATTCTTACCCCCTCCGCCCAGAGTTCTGACCTCCCTGCTCTTATCTTCCCATTCTATTAATACGTCACTAAGTTCTTAACCTTTGGATACCTTTAGGAATCTGATCAAAGCTATGGATGCACTCCACCACAGCATGCTAAGCACATGGAAATATTGCTTTTAATTTCTCGTGGTTGTGGAACCCTGAATGCCAGTCATCTAGGTCTGTGGTCTCCAATCCCCTCAAACTTACTTTGAAGACAGGAATAATGAAATCGTATGAACAGTCCCCCACTCCACCCTTCAACGTCACTAAGAATAGACAAGATGTGCTATGAAGAAGCTGACAGCAAACTCTGCATGAAATAGGGAGGAAAAGAAATGCTATTGATTTATTTGCCCCACATGCCAACCCCAGCCCCCCTGGAGTGCCCCCCTGTTATGTCCAGCCACCCTGAGATCCCAGTTACTCCCCCAAACGGCGTCCTGGCTGCAGTCCTGCTGGCCTCCTCTCTGGCCCCACATTTTGTCAAATACCTAGCTCTGTTCCAGTCATTTTGCCAACCTGGCTTTCTTCCCCACTGTTCCGACTTTTCAAATTCCTCCTCAAGGCCCAGAACAAATGACTCAGACATGCGTAGTATGTCACCAGCCAACTGCCCCCTCTCCATTTAAAAGCAGAGCTCGAGTCCTACCTTGTCAACAAAGCTGTCCCCCAATTCAGCGATATCAACAAGTGCCCGCCACGCAAGCGTTGCATGTGCCGTGTGCCGTGTGAGGCCTGAATGTGCCAGAATAGGGAGGACAGAAAGGTGAAAATCACGTGGCCTCTGACTTCAAGGTATGTATAGTCTGGCAGAATAATTTTAAAAAATATTAAACCTAAGTAAAACACTAGGCTGAAAGACACTGGCTAAAATGACAGGAAAGCTGAGGCAAAAACATAATTTTTACTTTTTTTGAAATTGAACTTTATTTGTACTGCTTTGAGGTTTTATGATTCTTGTGTGTTAATCCGTAACCACAACTGGTTTGGACACATTTCTGAGCATAGCGGCTAAATTTCACCTTTCTCTAGGGAAGCCTCCAGAACTCTGGGCATTGGGCGGAGGAGACACACAGCAGACAGGAGAGGACAAGCGGCCCAGGGGCCACCCCATTCCTGGAACAAGTGTTTACAAAAGCGGCTCACCTCGTCCTTATCACGAAACAGTGGCAACTAACAACGAGCCCTCAAATTAGCCATAGCCTTTCTTCTTCAAGGAATTAAATCACTTATGCACCAAAATATACGTAGCAGAATTTTACACAGCGACACACTCGATTGCCTTGGCCTCCCGAAATCCTAAATTTGAAGTTGAGATCAAATCTGTCTTCCAGGATCTTTGAGTAGCAATTGAGAGATACAATAAAAAAAAAAAAATGAATGAAAGTATCTTTGTCTAAACTCATAAAGGTGATAGCGATCTTGGGTCAAGAACAGAACCCACGAGGTGGAGCTCAGAAGGACGGCTGGGTTGGGAGGCCGCGGGGCCACCAGGCCGCAGGGCCACCAGGCCGCAGGGCCGTGGTATGCGGCCAGCTGTTACAGTAGGTGGTTCGCGGACGCCTGTGAGTCACACAGGACCAAAGCGGCAGCTCTTGACCAGTACTGTAGGCGCCGAGATCCGGTATTTGCTTTTAGACCGTGGGAGCAAAAACTAACAAGGAAAATCCACCCGAACAGCTGGGAAACAAATTCCCTTCTGGCCTGCACAAAAGAGGGGCTCCTGCCAAGTCATTTTCCGTCCTGGAGACAGGGGAGGTCTAGGAAGGATATGTGCTCTTCTGTCCTTCAAGTGCGTTTCTTTGGCCTTCTCTCCAGCCTCTCGGATCGCTTTCCACCTCCAACCCCCACTACCAAAAAGGACAGTAGGTTTTGACTCTCTTTGGTTCCTTATTCGTATCCCCACCAAACACAGCAGGACTGAGAATTCTATAAGCCTAAGAGAACGCAGGTCAACACTCACCCTGCAAGAGACCAAACATGCTGCCTGAAACATACTGCCCTGGCACCTTTCCAGTTGGTTATCCTGAGAAGCTGCAGAGCGAATATCTCTGAAAAGCTGTCCTTTTGCAGAAGAAAAGTGCATCTCTCTCTGTTAGCGAAGCGAACAGGGGCGGTGGGCAGAGGCGTTCTCTGAGGTCCCCTTGTCGGGATTGAGGAAAGTCTCAGGAAAAGGAGACTAAAGTTCCGACAAAGAGTCTTTTACCGAGGGCAACCTGCTACTCTCCCCCAGGGCTGCCACCTGCAAGACTTCATCTGCATGACAGGACGCCCTTTCCTCCCTGGGACCCCCTCACCTGTAACCACCTGCCTCCAGGAGCCCCAAGCCTCTCATCCTTTCTGTACGACACAAAAACGTCAGCCATCTGGCCCTTCTTCAAGCTCCATGTTTTGAGTGGCTCCTGGGTTGGTGTGCAGGGAATAAATTCGTGTGCCTTTTCTCCCGTTAACCTGCCTGCTGCCAGTTTGTTTCGTAGACTCAAGTTATCAAACCTTCACAAGGCAGGGAAGGAACATCCCCTCTGCCCCGACACCCCTCTTGTGATTTCACGAGAGCCACTAACACAGCCTCACCAGGCTACTGACACTTCTCTTGGAAAACCACCCAGATTCCAGCCACAACCTTGGAGGATGGAGTTTAACCAGCCTTCAGGAGAACACGTGCATCTCCGGGCCGAGCTACCCATTCAGCGGCATTCAGAGCTTAGTGAAAAGTAACTTTTTGACCAGGCAGTAATTTTTTTTTTTAAGTTAGCTCAGTGATAAATCTGCTTTCTGGATACAGGTATCTATCAACATAGCTTACTTCATTAACATTAATTTTGGGGGCGTACACAATCTTTTGTTTCAGTAACACTTTGCCCGAGCCCGTCCTTTGTGTGAGATGCTAGTTATCAACAGCGTGTATCAGGGTGTTCCTACGCAAAGAATACCATTCTAGTAGGGAACACGTGAAATTTATAATCAAATTAACGGGACGAACACAAGTGACTTATGCACATACGTAAATAATGAACACACTCCTTTTTGATGATTTGATTTTTTTCCAGTGAGATCTGACCCACTGGTAGCTCTCAGCATCGTCCCAGTCTAGGGACCTCTAGGCATGTCAAAATAAGACCAGGAAATCGAACAGAGCACGGGATAGCACAAAACTGCCGAGGGAAAATGTAAAATTAACAATATCTAACTCATCCGAGAATCACATATATGGTTACCTCAGCTAACTAGAACTCCGTGAGAAAAGAAGACAGAAAACAAAAAGATATTTCAATAGTCAAAATAGAAGTGACAAAGCGAATGTGCTAAATATTATGTATATGGAGAGGCAGATGCTAGAAAACAACTTAACCTGGAAGAGGAAAGAAAGTTTTAATAAAAATAGCACATGCACTCAGAAAGCTACTCGTGTTGGGCAAGCCAGGGCAGCCAAAGGTCTAACTCGGTCAAGAAACCTCAAGCACGCCTGGTTCTAACAGGCTAGGAAAGCTACCAGCACATAGTAGGCCCTCAACACGCACTCATTAATGAGTGCCAAACGGCAGCTGCTCTTCTAAATGATGACCCAAGACCTCAATAAATAAATTGTATTTAATATTATTTTACTTAGGTAAAATACTTAGGTAATCATAGAAGTAGAGTAACATTTTACTTTTTTTTTTTTTCCAAAAAAGCTTACTATAAAAATAAGTTTCTTGTATAATGAAGCAAACATCAGACATGGGCAACGTAATTGGTTCTAAAGGAGAGTTTGAGTTGTTGTCTGCTCTATGGAAAATGGATTCCTGCTGTGCTCCACCAGGAAATGGGAGAATGCAGAATTCTATATGAAAGGACAATTTTAATCTCCATTCCTTGGGGGTGGATAGATGATATTTCTTCACTACATACATAAATTAAAGAAAATTGCCCTCTTACACACCATACTACATATTTTGCTTCATTTATTATTGGTCTGCCCCTACTGGCATGTCAACTACACAAGGGTGAGACTGTGGGGCTGTGTGGGTCCCTGCTGTGTCCCAGCCCCCAGCGCCCGGCACGGAGCACTGATCAATAACTGAACAAACGAATACAGCGCTAAGAGAGTAAGCATCACATCTTAAACCGGCATGTAACGGGGTCTCTCCTACATGAGACCCACTGTGCTTGGCGAGTGCTAGGGTGCAGAGATGAACAGGCCAGGTGTGCTACTTGTCTCCCTGGAGCAAGGGGACATTAAAACACAGCCAGTGTCAGGGAAGGGGGTGTTCAGGAAGCACATCACAAGGACACTTAATCTAGTCTCAGGGATCAGGAAAGGCCCCCCACGAAGAAGTGACATTTAAACTGAGACCCAAGTGACAGCGGGGTTGCCAGGCAGAGAGAGAAGAGAGCATTCCGGGCAGAGGAAAGAGCAAGGGCTCCATTCATAGCTCAGGTCTGGGGTTGAGAGAACTGAATCCCAGCTCCTGAGACGAACAGAAAGGAGCTCTGTATGACCAGAAAATATTGTGGAGGGTGGGACAGCGGCCAGAAGACATGGGGAAACAGTCCCAGCCGGGCAGAGGAGGACCGGGGACTTTATGTCCAGGCAGCGAGAAGTCACTGAAGGGCTTCGAGTTGGGGAGTGGCACGGATCGGGTTTTCTGAAACATTTTGTTAAACATTTGCTCCGTATCGTGAAAAGTGAATCGGAGGCGGGCAAGAGCGATGGAGGGAGAAAAGTCAGGAAGGCAGAGCTGGCAGTGGCTTGGACTAGGCTGGTGACAGCAGGAAGTGTCACTAGGAAAGTCACATGGGTTTGTACAAAAGCACCATCTTTATTCAGGTGCTCTGTTTTCCTAAGACTTTCACGATTTAAGTCATCCAACACCTGAACAAAAAAGAGAGATTAGAGTTGTAGCATTGTATTCAAGTTAAGATAAAAATGAGGCTACTATTAACATTTTATAAATTTCAGAAACATTGCAACGTATGTTAATATTATGTTATTATTTATTTTGTGGGAATAATGAAGACAAAATATTTTAGAGCACTTCCCAAATTTAAATGTGCAACTAACAAATAACACAACTGGCTTCTTAATGTTGTTGAGGAATATAAAGCCCACGTAGGTGTTTTTATTCCACTTTACAAGTGAGGATATTGAGGCTCAGAGAGGTTAAGCAACTTCCCCAAGGTAACAGAGCTACAAAGTGACAGTGCTGGGACTGAAACCTAGTCTTTCGAACACCAAACCTGACTTCAGTCCACTGACTTTACCAACCAGCACTCCCTGCGTGTTGAGCAGAAGCCCGTGACACACGGCCCTGTCTGATTTAATGCCTCATTGAGGACTGAGGGAAACCGGTATCTTTTGCCCCAGAAATCTGCCCCTTCGACATAAATATCTTTAAGCTAGAGGCAGCTGGCATGCAGCAGTTACGGAAAGGGCTGTCTGAGCTGCCCAAGGTATTCTGACTTTGGGAGCCCGAAGCTGCTTTTTCCTTTGTCTTGTCACTTCTGCGTGTATTGCTCCTTGTTAGACGTGCCACGTAAGCTGGGACCCCGAGCCAGCGTTTTGAGAGATTTCTCCTGCATCACGGGAGAAGTTCGCGTGTTAAAATAAACTTGCCTGTTTTTCTCTTGTTATTCTGTCTTTTGCTATAGAGGTGACCCAGCTATGAACTTCTGAGGGCTGAGAAAAGAAATTGTGTCTTTCTCCTCTTACGGGGTTTTCCACGTGAAATAACACTTTGGCTTGTTTACTTAGCGTGCAAGGTGTGCACCACGTCAGGCTCTGCGGACCCCAGGCCCTGGCCTCCAGGGGCTTGTGGTCTTGTAAACAGGCAACGGTAATGCTATGGACAAGTGCCACAGGACAGGCGTGCAGACCGCTCCTGGCACAGCGGAGGGGCACAGCCCAGACGTGGCGTAGGCGCAGGGTCAGGGAGAACTCAGAGGGGCGGTCATCTAAATTACCAAAGTAAGACTCTTCCCAGTAACTGCCAAAACCTCGCCCTAGAATGAATTTCCAATGTAGATGCCCTCTCCCGCCTGTCTCCTGTCTTTGCCTTCCAAAGGGACAATTAAGTCTTACTTTTGTGAAGAGCCTTTGCGCTCACAGAGCGACTTTGCATGGAGCGTCTCACTGGCCTCTCACGACAGTCTTGCAGAAACAGGCCAGACGGGTGTCACAATGTGCATGCTGTACAGGTGAAGAAAATGGGACTCAGGTCAACTTCGCACAGCTAGTAAGGAAAGTGCTAAGCCTAGATCTCAAGCTTTTAGACGTTCTAGTCCATTGCTCTTTCCATTGACTCACAAATTTCTCATTTGATGTACGTTCCAGATTTCGTAGTCTCTACTCTTCCTCTCCTTCCTGATCAGCCCCTTCTCTTAGCTACTGTCTTCCCTCCGTACACCGTGCATAGACCAGACAACGTGAGAAGCCCATCACCTTGCTGGTGAGAACACGTGCAAATGTAGAAGCTGAGAACATTTACAGAATCATACACAAATGAATGACATTCTTAACAAACAGGTAAGTTAGTGCTTAGTAGGTAAATCCCTAAAAGAACCAATCAATTCCATTCAAAATAAACCTACACCGGGCATGCTATAGATTGAGAACTTTCCAACAGGAATTTTGTTTATAATTTTGAAGCAAACAAAGAGATAAAGAATGACAGGAATGAACAGTGCAATTTACCCCTTTTTATCTGGCCTGGAACAAAATGTACTCCTAAACACTAGCAGTACATGTTGTTTTTATTTAACTAATTAGTCACAGGTTAAACGAAGCAACTAAAAAAAAAAAATTACTGCGAGAAGGAATCTGCACACAGATGCTGGTCATTGGAGAAATATAAATAAATTAATTCCCAAATATGACACGTAGAAAAACAAAATCACGTGAAAGTAAAAAGTTCGGTATCACTTTTACTTAAGAATTAATCTCACAGAAAATGTGAAATCTCACAGCAAGTAAACAACGGTCAAAGATCTGTGGGCTGCGTCTCCACGTTTCCAAGTTCATTCCCCACGGGCTGGGTTCACCTGGTGCCCGGCCTTCCTCAGGCCAGTTTGGCAGCTGTAACTACGTACCATGCAGGGAATCAGGGCTGCTGCTGTCTGGGATTCGTGGGGTAAAGTCTGTCCAAGCTACTGCAGGGCCCCTTTGCCTCACTTTCTGATGCTAAGAAAAGGTCTAGAATCCATTTTCTACAAGTCATATCTGAGAGTGCAGCCAGATCTCAAGCACGTTTTCCCTAGAACAAAGGAGCAGCCATCCCCAAAGCCCAGTCCAACCTGAAATACCAGATTTCTTAATGAGAAGTCTGCCCCAGCACTCCCATGCCACGGTTAACCCCTTCCCTCCCTCGGGGCCTCAGGAGTCTGCCTTCACACACCATGACGGTTAATTGAATTTAAAATATATATATATCTCTGATGAAAATTCTCATGTCTAACTACTTTTTCCCTAAGTATGCATAGCATTCCTTTATACATACACAATCATTCCAAAGGTTACCAAATAAGAAAATTATATGAGGTAAGAAATAGTACCACCAATTATTACAAAGTTGTGTATTAATCTTTCTAATTCATGTATTTCTCTGGATAAAAAGGGGAATTAATAGTTCTGATTATTTTTCAAAAGTCTATCGCCATAAAATTTTGAGTCTATTCACAATGTATATCAGCCGTCTCTTAAGTTACCTAAAGTTCTCTCTATTATTAATTGAACTACACACACTCCCATCCAGTGGCTAAAAATACTAAGGCCCACCTGAGTCCTTTGATTCCAATTGTTGAGATTCCTGTTGTCTTTTCTAAAAGCCAGGCCTTAGATCCTGGAGTTTAAGGTCCAGGATCTTCTTAATCATACTTGACACATACAATTAAAACTTATTAAATATGCAAAGTTTTGACTATAAAAATCCTATGATCACAAAAATAGTGGAATCTAAAGCATAAATCTTTTATTAAAAACTAACAAATGGCTGGATGCGGTGGCTCACGCCTGTAATCCTAGCACTCTGTGTGGCCAAGGCGGGAGGATCATTTGACCTCAGGAGTTCAAGACCAGCCTGAGCAAGAGTGAGACCCCGTCTCTACTAAAAATAGAAACAAATTCGCTGGACAACTAAAAATACATGGTAAAAATTACCCGAGCAGGGTGGCACATGCCTGTAGTCCCAGCTACTCCAGAGGCTGAGGCAGAAGGATCGCTTGAGCCCAGGAGTCTGAGGCTGCAGTGAACTATGACTGCACTGCACTCTAGCCTAGGTGACAGAGCAAGACCCTATCTCTAAAAAAAAGTTACAATCAACTATTTATAGGAGAACTGAGAAAATAAGCTGTGACATTAGAAGTCATTACGTCCGACTTCTAGTTCTGCTGTGTACTTTAAAATAACTTTATATTAGGCACATAATCTATGCACTAGGTTCTTCAGAAACAGATTCTATTAGTTTAAAAAATTATAGATAATCTACCAATCAGTCAAGTCTCTGACTAAAATTACTAAAATCTAAGAACTGAATTAAAATTTTCTGCCCAAGAATATAAAATTCCTTTAAAGTTTATCATTTTCCTGAATACAAACTCTACCAACAAATAGCAATTCTTTACAACTGATTTTACATTACCCAATTATTTATTTCACAGATGAATATAGCAATAACATAAATAAAATATTTTTAAAAGTATTTTCTCAAATAAAATCTTTGCAATTCACATAATGGCTTCTTCATGGAATGAGCAAAGTGCTCAATAAACATTAGCTTGTCACAGCCAGAGTTCCTGGAACTTCACACGTATTGATCCACTAAATTTTCGCTACAGCCCTACGAAGTGGGCACTACTATTATCCCCATTTTACAGAGGAGTAAGTTGAAACACAGAGAGTTTAAGTAATTTGCCCAGATAATCTAGCTAAGTAAGAAATGGCAAAGCCACAGTTAGATTCCAAGCAGTCAGCACTCAAGAGTCTGAGGTCTCGGCCACTGTGTGACACTGTTATTAAAATGCAATAATTAGATACAAATATACTAGATAAAATTCATGTAACCTAGATTAATATTCAGAATGCATTGGGATTCAGGTTCAATAGAAGCAGGGGAGGGAGGAAAGAGAGTATCAGGGAAGGCTTGGCAGGGAGGTGATGACACTGGTAGAGGCAGGCAGGCAGAGGAGAATGTTCTAGGAGACAGCATGGTGGCACCCACACCTGCAGTCCCAGCTACTCAGAGGCTGAGGAAGGAGGATCGCTTGAGCCCAGGAGTTGGAGGCTGCAGTGAGCTGTGATTGGGCCATTGCACTCCAGCCTGGGAGACAGAGGGAGAATCCTATGTCTTAAAAAAAAAAAAGAAAGAAAGAAAGAAAGAAATTCTAGGCCAAAAGCAGTTTGACCAAAAGGTAATTGGCTTGTCCCTGAGGCTAGAATACCAGCAATGAAGAAGGAAGGGTAGGCAAGGATTAAAAGGCAAGGGCTCTGTGTTTGTTCTTGTCTTTATTTTGTGTCTTTGTTTCGTATTACCTTTTTTTTTTTCTGTAAGAAAGGAAGATGGAAGGATTTTAAGCGGCAGAGTGACATATCAGGTATTGTTTTCCAAAGAGCCCTGGCTCTGGCAGCAGTGCTGAAGGTGGCTGGGAGAAAGGAAGATTTGGGATTAGGAAGACCAGTTAAAAGGCAAGATGTACAGTCGAGGCAAAGCAGTTGGATTAGAGAGGAGGGGACAGCGGAGATTCATTTAGCAGCTGGAGTTCAAGGCTTTGATCACCAATTAGGTGTGAGGAACTAAAGGAACAGTAATAATGTAGCAGGGATAGTTGACCAATGAGAAACTCCCTAAATGCTTCTGCATATATTTTAGAGGTGCCATGCTGAGTAAACTACTTTTCAGAAGACCACTTATGTTCCTGAGAGTTTACTTTTTTCATTCCTGATATTTCCCCTCCTTATCATAACATCCTAAACCACAATTATTCTGTTTTCTCTTTTAATTACTAGATCACCTCAAAGTAAACAAAATGTGAAAGGCAGAAAATTCGTTTCTCAAACACCTTTCCATAATCAAATTTCCTTTGAATTTGCTAAAGATCGAAGAACGCACATGGAATACAGGCAATTCTGTAATCTTGCTTTTTAAAGCAGAAAAAAAGAAAAGCTTTTCAAGTATAGACCTGATTCTGATTTAGAAATTCGAATGCCATAAAAATCTCCATTTTACCTCTTTCAAACTTTGTCTGAGTTTTTGTTGGAAGGTAAGGAGAAAATTCAGCTATGTTTTACATACAAAATATCCTACCTAGGAATGACTGTTAGCTGTAACTTATATGTTTTCAGTAATAAGTTCGGTTTTTTAAAAATAAAGTACCTCTAAAGGAGTATGATTGTAAATAACAACCAGGGTAAGCCTCTTAGTCGATAAATGCACCTTTTGTAAATGTACCCTTGTCTTATCTAAACTGCAATTCAGTTCTAACTCAGGATAGCAAACTGTTAAAATAATGTTTAAAGGCTGATTACATTATAATAAATATTCATTTAAATTCAATAGTAAGTCTTTGAAAATGACCAAAAACACTAAAAAATAATTATCCTCAAAGAACCAGAGAGCAGCATCAGAAAACCCCATACTAGAGACAGTACAATGACAGGCCGGTCAAGTGACAGATCCACTGCTCTCAAAGATGAGACACAGATCTCTCCTGAAGCTGCAGGTCCAGACCGCCATGGTGAGCAGCCTGGATTACAGCCGAATTAGATCCAAAGAAGAAGGCTTTGTCTCTTTCTTCTCTCATGAGACGCAAAGGTAAGGCTGGAATGGTCATTTGCCGATAGCCTAGACTGAACATAGCCCTCACACCATCCTCTGAAGCAAAGGCTAAGTATCAGAAGGAAAAGCTTTAATGGAAATATAAGACATTGAAACAATTACAAAGAAAGCTATTTTAGAAAAATGATGGAGCACGCTTAAAGGATCTCTAAATCCAGTAACATTCCCTTGTAGCAATAAACACCGTTACTAAGCAATCATGGGAATAAGCAAAAGTATACAGGCTTTGAAGTCAGACAAACCGCCAGCATTTAGTAGCTGCGTGACCTTGGGCCAGTTGCTTAACCTCTCTGACACCTCATTTATACTTCATCTGCAAAATGGTGATAATTATACCTACTTTTAAGAGATGGTGTAAAGATGAGATGAGATCATATGCGGCTCCAATAAACGGTCATTATAAGAGTTTCTAAAACATAGTTTCTTCCTTGACTTTGTTTCTAAAACATAAGTGATTCAAGATTTATTTTCCTTTTCAGCACTGAGTGAGGCAAAGCTGACCCTTCTCCTTTTTGCCTGACCTTACCTTATCTCTTGATTTGTATCATGGCAAAAACAAAAATAAAAACCTTGAGTGCCTACCCATGGGTCCTGCAATACAAACAAGGAAGTGACACCTCCATGGATGAAACAACTCAACGAAGCTTTAAAAACTCACGGTCCAGTGCTCGGTTATGGGATAAGACTGAAATGCTATGTGATCCACAAGTGGGAAAAATTGATATGGGTTTGAGCAGTGATAGGGCCACTTTGTTTTGCTTTGTTGTTTTGTTTTCATTCCAGTCCATCGGGAAGCACTAAGCAATCCTCTCGCCCATGACCACAACTCAGCTGCTACGTGCAGCTCGTCACATGAGTTCAGCAGCACCCAAAGGAGTCCATACCCCATCAAGACTCATTCATCGATCACATGCTTGGATGTTGGGAAATGCTAAACTGCTGAAAAGTCTCTGGACACCCTCAATTCCTGTCCTCATCTTGTCTCAGACTAGTAACAGGCAGGTTTTGCACTAACAGCTGTGGACTACTCTCTCTGTTTGTCCTGAGCTGGACACAAATGGCAGGATGTTGGTTGCTGGAGGGGGTATCCTATAAGGAGCAGGGGAGGACAGTCAGAGCCAGCGTCCAGGGGCTGGAATGAGCCCAGTATGCACTTGGGATCATTATTTTTATCACATCTTGGTACAAATCAGTAGATTTGGGGGCAGGGTCTAAAAAGGTAGAGCAAGAACCTCTATGTCTCATAACATGAAGGAAAAATTAATTCAGTGGGGATCCCAAAAACAATAAAAAGAAGATCTACATGAAGGTGTCCCCAAGCTACCACCTGATGCACTTCTCAGCAACTGAGGGATAGAAGCACACTCCTAGGTAAGAACAGTCAACATGTCATATTTGTATATACTGTTTCCCCGAAAATAAGACCTACCCATAAAATAAGCCCTAGCAGGATTTCCAAGCATTTGTGTAACATAAGCCCTACCCTGAAAATAAGACCTAGTGATGGGCGTGGCCACGCAGCGCATCTGCACAACCCATGCATTTTGTCGCAGAGCAGGAAAGAAGATGAGCAGCCCTTCTCATCTGCCCCATGAGAGCTCTAGGCTCGACATGAGGGATTGGGGCCAATGGTTCTAAAGGAGATAGAGTCGAAAGAAATTCAGGATGGAATTCAGGGTTTGGAGAGTTATAATGATGTTCCGGAAGACGAAGACTTAACTGTATTTGAATAAATGTAGATTGTTGTACTGTACTTAAGAAAAATAACACATCCCCTAGAAATAAGCCCTAGGGTGTCTTCTTGAGGAAAAATAAATATAAGACCCCGTCTTATTTTCAGGGAAACACGGCACATCTCAGGGTTCCTCTTCATCGTCAAAGGCGAGGAGACAGGAATGATTCCAAGGTCTGGGTCAAACTCTGCTTGTCATGAGCTAATGAGTCTAGGCTCTCGGGCCATACTGCCTGGGTTCAGATCCTGGATTGCCTCCCTATGCAACCTTGGGCATGTTGTTTGATCTCTGTTTGCTTCATGGGCACTGAATGAGGTAGCACATGTAAGCGCTTTAGAACAGTGCCTAGCACATTGGAAGGACTAGCTATGACTATTATTATTATTATTGCTACTTCTACTATTTTTTTTTTTTTTGAGACAGAGTCTCACTTTATTGCCCAGGCTAGAGTGAGTGCCGTGGCATCAGCCTAGCTCACAGCAACCTCAAACTCCTGGGCTCAAGCAATCCTGCTGCCTCAGCCTCCCAAGTAGCTGGGACTACAGGCATGTGCCACCATGCCCGGCTAATTTTTTTCTATATATATTAGTTGGCCAATTAATTTCTTTCTATTTATAGTAGAGATGGGGTCTCGCTCTTGCTCAGGCTGGTCTCGAACTCCTGAGCTCAAACGATCCGCCCACCTCGGCCTCCCAGAGAGCTAGGATTACAGGCGTGAGCCACCGCGCCCAGCCAACTTCTACTATTTTTATTAGGCTTTTTTTCTCCTACGGGTTCAACCCCAAGACCAATCTTGGAGATATCTGAGAAGTCCTAGTCCAATATTGAACCCAGATGTTGAAGCTCGGACATTGAAAAGCCCTAAGTCTGAGCAGAGCATTTAGGAATTACTCTTCCCTCGGCCCCTTTCCCAGGCAGTTTCTACTCACATCCTTCAAAGCCTGGCTCAAATCTTACCTCCCCAAGTAAGCTGTATTAATCAGCAATTACACTCAGCTGCATGGCATAGAAACACGACATGTTGACCGTTCTTACCTAGGAGTGTACTTCCGGACGTACTTCTATCCCTCAGTTGCTGATAAGTCCGTCAGGTGGTGGCTTGGGGGACACCTTCATGTAGATCTTCTTTTTATTGTTTTTGGGATCCCCACTGAATTAACTTTTCTTTCATATTATTAGACGTAGAGGTTCTTGCTCTACCTCTTTAGACCCTGCCCCAAATCTACTGTGGCAGAATCAAATAAGGGCTCATTGTTGTCCCGTAACGAGAAGTCGTGGGTGGAGCGCCCAGGCTGGCACAGCAGGTGTGCATGCCACCAGCGCTGTGGGCTCTTAGCTTCCAGCTGCACCCCCTCTGGCATCTGACTTCAGTCCTCCATGAATCTCGGCTCATCAGGCAGGAAGTAGAGAAAGAGATGAAGATGAAGAGGTGATACCTGTACCAGGACCTTCCAATCCACCTTCCCCACCTCATGGGTGCAGGGGTCCTCAAACTACAGTCCGTGGGCCACATGCGGCCCACCAAGGACATTTATCCAGCCCACCAGGTGTTTTTGCTACCGCTGCCTGTCCTGCTTAGCAGCCGACTCGTCCCGGGCCCACAGTGCACATGTGTGGGATGTGCGCCACACTCTTCAATGGCCCTCTGAGGGCCCTGTCTGAGGGACAGTGAACTGGCCCCCTATTTAAAAAGTTTGAGGACCCCTGGGTTAAGGCAATGTCAGGCGGACATCTCTAGCTGCAAGGGAGGTACAAATACGGAGTTTTTAAAGCCAGATACATTGCCAGTCCAAGCAAAATCAGAGTTCTGTCACTAACAAACAAAGGAAGAATGATTATTGGGTAGACAACTGGCAAAGAAGTTTCTGTCGGCCCCTAAGGCTAGATCGGGTACAAGTGTAGTATGCTTTCGTGGTGTCCTAGACTTCCCCTTTGTGTATCACTCACATGAAAATGGTAATTCAATCATTTCTCATGTAAATAATTGTTAATATCTGTCTCATAACAGAAGGCAGGGACCATGTCTGTCCTGCTCCACTGGCCCCAGGACCCCCAGTGCCTAGCCCGATGCCTTGCGCACAGTAAGCACACAAGAAAGATATGCAGAATTGGTGAATAAACCACTTAATAGAAGCTTATGGACTTACTTGTTAGCTGTGGACAATTAACCACTTTTTCTTTGGTGGAAACTCAGACCGGAAACATTTATATGCCTTATAAGGTTAATGCAATGAAGACTGTGTGTAAAGAAAATCCAGAAGCACTTGGAAAATATGTTGGGTAAGAACTTGACGCGTGAGGTAACAGAAATAACCGAGCCTCAGTATTCATAAGGGATATAGTTTTAAGGTCATGGGAACAGAGAGATGTCATCTAGGGGGATCCCAGGAATACTCACTCTATCACATGGTTACAAACACGGGAGGTGGAGACACTAAAACGAGAGGTAGGGGCATATTTGGTGACGGCTGCCTTCTTCTTTTCCTCTCCTCTTTGTCTCTTCCCAGTAAAGAGGGATGCATTTTATAAACGGAATTAAGCTACTCAGGGAAACCCACAAAGTGAGGCTTTGTTCACTCACTTAACGGAGCTTGTTGGAGCACGCGTGTCGCAGGCTCGGTGATGGGTACTGGCAGTGCACGGGATCTAACGAACACGGTCTTGACCCATGCAGCCCTCGTGTGCCGGCTGGGGCAAGTCACTAAACAAGTAAACAAATTTACTGCTCATGATAAGCACCGTGAGGTGCCATGACAAGGAATAATGAGAGGGAAGTGACATTTATGCCACCACCCAGGAATGACAAGACAACTATTAGAACAGCCAGGTCTAGAGAGCAGAAGGGGCAAGAGGCACGAGGTCTTGTCACGTTCCCAGATGTGTCCTGGGAGTGTGACAAGGCCAGGTGGCCAGTACATCGTGATCAAGGGGAACATGGCTTGCCACTTGCCCGGGCTCACAGGCCAACCCTGCTGTTATTCAAACAAGCTAAGCGCTCTTGTGGCCTCAGGCCCTTTGCACGGACTTAAGCACTCTTCTTATTGTCCACTCTGATACAGATCCCTGCTCAATATCACTGTATCTGTGACCTCCCATTTAACATAGCCCCTGGAGTTCCACACTGTCCCCTAACTTTTATTGTACTTTTTTTTCTTAATCATTTACCTGCTGACTGTCTTGTCTATAAATAGATACATTATCTGTCTCTGGAACGTAAGTGCCCTAAGAGCAGGAACTGCGTTTGTTCATTGACATATCTCAGCACCTAGAAAAGCACCTGGAACAGAGAGGGTTTTTAATGCATATTTGTGGAATGAATAAATACACTCCAAGCATAAAAAGCAAGCCAGGAAGAATCAGAAGATATTTATAATAGTAAAAGTACCATGTCTTCTTGTAGGTGCGTGAACCGGCAAGAATGGGTTATATCAAATGACTTTAGGCTGTGAAAGAAAACATAACTTCACAAATGATGGCTTTCAACATAGAAAAAAAACAATACCCTGCTAAATCTGTAAATTTTTTTTTAATTGTGCCCCCAACAGAAGCTGAAAGTAGCAACCTGGATGCAAAGAGCCCAGGATTAGCTACATTAAACATACAGCAAACCCAGTCTCCTGCCAAAGTGAACAAATAGATCACAACAAGGCAAGAGATGTTAAAAGATTTAGCGAATTAATAAAAGAAATCCATTTGTGCAAAACAAACGTGCAGCGTAATTAGGGAAGATCAGCAATATGGAGACCAAAGAAGAAAAAGTAAATTTTCTAAAAGAAAAAGTTAAATTTTCTAAATAAAATAAAATCCTAGCATCGTTATTAGACTATATAGAATTTTCCTCAGGAGTACTTTTAAAAACAAAAGAAAACAAACAAAAATCACGTCTCTACGCATTCACACATCATTTTCTTAAGTTTTCAAACCAAAACTTAAAAAAAAACAACCAGAAACTGGAAAACAGGTATCAACAAAAAATAAAAATGATTTTGGCCTCAGAGATAAGAGAAAGGTTATGAGTCCCACAGATACAGTGTACCAGGCTGACACTTTTCTTCAAAGGTAAATAGAAAATACTTCTAGAACCGGGAAGGTGAAGTAATCAATAGAGACTAGTGACAGCGATGATCAAAATCAGAATAAAAGAGAGAGCTTACAGTACGTGAAAGCAGAGAGATAAGTTATCAACTCAATCAAAAGCAAAGCAATTACAGCAAGTTATTAATCAGTAAACAGAGTGTGAAAAACTATAGAACATACATAGGATTTCAAAACCAATATTAGACTACCAAACAATAATTTAGGGGAGAAAGAGAATTAGAATGAACCTCATTTATCCTCCCTGGAAAGAAGGTGAAGGTTTATGTCGCGGCAGTAAATTAAAAGCAGAAATGTTGAAAACCTGGCATAAATGTAAAAATAACACTCAAAGAAACATTGTGAATGAAAAGCAGCAGAGACTGGCAAACAAGTGGTAGGGAAATGAAGGCTGCTGCAATTGCATTCATTCTCCCATTAATTCGACTCTTGTTTATGGGGCGCCTACTGTGTACCAGGCACTGTTGTAGGCCCTGGGCATAATTATATCCGATGCAAGACAAAGTTCCTGCTCTCGCAGCTCCTGCATTCTAGCTGGGGAAATGGGCAGTGGCAAACAAACATAAAATGTCAGATAAGGATAAGTGTAAGCGCAGGAAAGTTTTGGTTTTAGATGGGGTGGTCAGAGGAGGCCTCCTTGAAGAAAGAAGTTTTGAGCAGATTCCCGAAAAACCTCAGTAAGTCCCGAGAAGACGGAGGCAAAGAGACGCGGCAAAGGCGGAGGTCTCGAAGCAAACACTCTTCTAAAAACCGCAAGAAGATCTCTCAGCACAGCTGTTGGAAAATTCAGAAGTATGCATTTACGGGTACGGGGGTCGGGGGATGGTTTGGGGTGATGGAAATGTTCTGTGACTGTATTGTGGGGATATTTGCACAACTCTGCAGATTTACTAAAAAAATCACTGAATCATGCATTAAAAACAAATGGATTCTACAGCATGTAAATTATACCTCAATCGAGCTGTAAAGAACAATTTTTTAAAGCACCACACACAGAGAAAGTCGGGAGCAGCCGCAGCAACGTGAAAGGGTGAGGGGCCGCCCGTGCACTGTGCCCAGGCTGGTGACTCTGGCGGCCACTGTAGGAGGGTTTGAGCGGCGGGACCACCCGCTCTGGAAGGATCTCTCTTTGGCTGCTCTGTGGACAACTGCCAACAAATTCCTGCCCAGGGTAGAAGCAAGGACACCATACGGGAGGTCACTAAGTGTCCCCAGCAAGGGAGGAGTGTGGGCATGGCTAGGTGACATGCAGGTGGTGGAGAGCAGCCAGACCAGGGAGACGGTCTGAAGGAATGCAGGGTATGTTCTAAAGGCTTACTGGGTAGGAATGAAAAATCCCGTTTTGACATGCTAAGTCTGAGATGCTGTTAGGGGTTAAACTGGGCCCCCCCCCAAAAAAATGTGTTGAAGTCCTAACGCCCAGTGCCTCAGACTGTGACCTCACCTGGGAATAAGACGTCCTGCAGATGCGGTGTGAGGATGGAGGCGGAGGTGGCGCTGAGACAGCTGCCAGTCCAGGGACACTGAGGACCGACAGACAGCACAGCTGGGGCTGGCAAGAGGCCAGGAAGGATCCCACCCGGAGTCTCGGAGGAAGCATCCCCTGCTGACACCTTGATTTGGGACTTCGGGCCTCCAGAGCTGCGAAAGAATACATTTCTGTTGTGTTAAGCCACCCAATTTGTCAGACATCACTACAGAAGCCTCAGGACAGGCGTCCTCAAACTACGGCCCCAAGGCTACATGCGGGCCACCTAGCACATGTATCCTGCCCTCCTGGTGTGTTTTTGCCGCCGCTGCCTGTCCTGCTTAGCAGCTGACTCGTCCTGGGCCCACAGTGCGCACTCTCCAATGGTCTGAGGGACAGTGAAGTGGCCCCCTGTTTAAAAAGTTTGAGGACCCCTGCCTTAGGAAGTGCACACAGATACCTACTGAACATCTAAGGACTGGGGTGCAGGGGAGCGTGTAGGCCTAAAGATGTGGAGATACAACACTATGAGCAAGGAGACTGGACTTCACTACACAGCAAAACCCAGTAATCTGCTGTGTATAGGAACTACATAAATATAAATACAACAGATGCCAACCTTTGAAGAAGACAGTCTACAGTGTAAGATACCTACACAAATTTAGGACGAGCAGTAGTGATCACCATGATTTCAGATTAAATCAATGCCACAGCAAGCAGCATTAGCAGATAAAATCACCATGTAATGGTAGAACATTAAACAATAAAAACATGACAGTCAATTTATGATCCAATTAATATAATTAAAACATCTTAAATGGTGGACATGTAATAAATAGACATATATAACGGTAACTGATAACCTCAACACTTGCCAAAGTGATGGAATTAACTATCAAAGAATTTGACAAAGAAAGTATGATAGCTATAGCCCAGTGTGATACAGTAAGTACAATAGAATTAGCAGGAATACTAGGACAATAAACATCCTTTTCAGGAATACATGTCCCTCTAATAGAAAGTTATCAAATTCTAGGACAGAATCTGGTCACGTTCTTAGATCAAAACAACAATTAAAATCAAACATGAACACAAGGTACCTTGAAGTGATTAAAATTTACAAACTATTAAACAACATCTAGGATGGGATAAAATTCAGAATACGCCAACTCATGTTCACAGCAAGAAAGATAACTATGATACCTCCAGTCTTAAGTTAAAAATTATGTCTATTAGGTTCTTGGGTGCAAGGAAAGTATGACCAGGAAATCTGTCATCCCACTGAATGCACAGCCACCACGGTCAATTGGTCAGGCTAAGTGCATCCTTGCCAAGCCCCAGCCCCATCTGGTAGAGCAGAACTCGTTTTGTCAGCAAGCAGCTGTTGCTCCCCTGCAGAACTTTCTTCTCCTTTTTTTTTTTTTCTGAAAAGTCCCTTAAGATGCCCATTTTCAAAGAAATCTCATTGCATCTACAATTCAAGTCTAAATTTTTATTCCAGCAGCCTCATCAAATTAAAAACTGTGTAGAATCCATTTTTAACAAACGATGGTCCTCAGACTCCAGTGAGTTTAAGTGGGTGTTTGGCAGCATTAGGGATTTCCTGCCTCCTCTGTTTGATGAAATCTCTAGTTATAACATCGTTATGTCACCAAGATTCATCACTTGCCAAGCCTCATCTCAGACATTTATGTGGGTTTTCCCGAATACCCCTTCAGCAACTTAAATCCTAGATGTTATTGCCAGCTACCAGGGAAATTAAATAGGGAATACAGGAAATATAAAGTGACTAACAGTTAGCAATTGCACAACTTTTTCTCATGGGCATTTTCCATGGCTGGGAAACAAAATCAAGGGTACAGTGGAACACAGTAAAATGTTCACAGACATCCTGAGGTTCAGTGTCTACAGACATATGGAGAAATTTCTGGTTCTGTTCCTGGAAGGACTGAATGTTTTAGTTGTAAACTTCTGTGCCTGGGGCTTGTTCAATTATATCTGAGTAGTCATGATGAAACACAATTGCAATTGTGTTTTAGAAAAGGTCAGTGTTCAAAAGCTTTATAGGTATGCAATCGCCTTGTTCTCATAAAAATAATGAATTCATAATTATCTGAAATCAAGAACCATCAAAAGAAACCCATTTAGACCTCCCTTTTCAAATGTAACATTCCACAATCATTTGAGAGTGTATGAAAAACAGAAAGCCTAAATAATAAGTGCTAATTTGTTGTCTAAGTACAGAATGGGGAAAATGTTAAGAGATAACCAAGTATGGACATTATTTAGCCGTGTGACAGAGCCACTAGAAATGCAAAAGCCTTGGAAGGGAGTCTAATTCTAGAGAACTAAAGAGCATAAACAACATCAGCTGTCTAAGCTCATGCTCAAGTATATGAAAACAGAACAGCTAAAGGCCAGAAGACATAATATGAAAGCATCACATGTGCTTGCTTGAAATAGACTAAAAAGGTACATTCTACAAAATGGGAAACATAGTTTTTTGTCCAGAATCCCTTACATCTGGAATCTCCCCTATTTTTAGGTATAATAGAAATCAAAACCTTCTGTGAAAACTTCATTCTTATGATAGGCTTATTTTCTCTTAGATTTTTCTGCAGCAGTTGAGTTTAGTTATTCATTTCCATATTAGTGTGTGAATGCACAGGGAAGTCTTAAAAGTCAAAAAGATGTCTCTCCTCTCTCTCTCTCTCTACCCTCCCATCTCTCTGTGTGTGTCTCTCTAACAATCTATCTGCAAAAACAATAAAACTTTTTAAAAGCATACTTGTTATTTATGCAAAATGCATTTATACAAAGTAAAGTCTGTGCCTTATATCCTAGAATAAGGAAACATTTACCTATCTGCCAGATATCTATATATCCATAAATTTTCAATTTCTCTCATAGAGAAGATAGTTTGTTCTGCCATCAGTTTTTGCAAAGTTCTTCCTTGTTTTAAACGATTTACATTAAGGTGTTTAGTTGCAAAATAAAAGTAGTATGTGCTCGCTCTGGCCCCAGTCATCCTGTAACTAACGACAAAAGGGGGAAAGCTCTGTGAATCTATAAAATCCTGCTTCTGTAAAATGTTCTTTGGACCCACTGACCCCACCTCGCAACCTAATTACTGCGTTCTAGTCCACTCTCCAGAATATACCTTTGAGCCAGATGGAAAATCCACTGGCTAAATTAAAACGCACTAATTGGGCATCAGATTTCTCTTGAATATGTTCCTTCCCAGCAACACTGACGATGTATCGTGTGGGAGTCGGATGTACGACTAAGAGGAAATTCATTCTTTCTGTACAAATAAATCATCTGGATTCATTTCACTAAACTTTCTTATTGGCTCCTGGAAAAGATCAAATGTGGGATGTGGGAAATTTAACTAGTCAAACATTCAAAAGGTTTATTCAGTGAATGGGAAACAAGAATCAGTGTCAACAGACAGCTAAAGCATTGCTGGGGAAGACATGTTAGTGTTTCTTTACAAAACGATTCCAGAAAATCAAAGGCTACATCTGACACATGCACATAGACAGATGTTCTCATCTCCATATGAATATATGTAACATTTTCTGCAGTTCAAATAACATGCTAAATATTTTTTTTTTGAGACAGAGTCTCACTTTGTTGCCTAGGCTAGAGTAAGTACCATGGCATCAGCCTAGCTCACAGCAACCTCAAACTCCTGGGCTCAAGCGATCCTACTGCCTCAGCCTCCTGAGTAGCTGGGGCTCCAGGCATGTGCCATCATGCCCGGCTAATTTTTTGTATATATATTTTTAGTTGGTCAATTAATTTCTTTCTATTTTTAGTAGAGACGGGGTCTCGCTCAGGTTGTTTTTGAGCAATCTGCCCGCCTCGGCCTCCCAGAGTGCTAGGATTACAGGCATCAGCCACTACACCCAGCCCATGCTAAATATTTTAAAGAACATATTTGAGGACTTTCTGTTCTAACATTAATTCTGAATCCATAGCATCACCAAGCACACACAGTTTTTTCCCAGACAGGGTGTCTCACTACGTTGCCCAGGCTATTTGCAGGTACAGTCACAGAGCACGACAGCCTCGGACTCCTGTGTTGGCCTCCTGAGTAGCTACAGGTACACGCCACCCAGATCTTGTATTCTATAAAATTAACCTTATGCTTAGAGAATTCCCATGAACATATTTATTCAGGTCCATGGACTGCAATGTATACAACAGTTTTCTGGCTGTTGTATAGTTTTCATGATGATTTGAAGATAACTTGAGCCTCCAAATTTTGTCCAGAATAGCTGACCTAAACATCACTAATTATGTATTTATATAAGCCTTAGAAGGCTATGCACTTCTCACCAAGGTGACCAAAGTCCACATCAACAGTGATAGACCATGTGACTGCATTTGCCTTTGATATGATGTCATAAAAATGGCACTTTACTCTGTGGTCTTCCTCTCAAAAACCAATAACTCCAGTCAAATCATGAGAAAAATATCACATAAATTCCAACAGAGAGGCTGTCTTAGCCCATTCATGCTGCTATGACAAAATACCATGAACTGGGTAGGTTAGAAACAAAACAGAAATATAAACCAGAAATTTTATGTCTCATAGCTCTGGAGTCTGAGAAGTCCAAGATCAAGTGGCCAGCAGATGCGATGTCCAGTGAGGGCCTGTTTCTTGGTCCATAGATGGCACCTTCTCACTGTGTCCTCATGTGGAAGAAGGAAGGCGAGAACTCTGATCTCTTCAGCCCATTATAAGGGCACTAATCCCATTCACAAAGTCTCCACCTTCATGACATAGTCACCTCCCAAAGTCACTTCCTAACACCATCGCATTGGGGTTAGGTTTCAACATATGAATTTTGGGGGAACACAAACGTTTAGACCAATGTTTGAATAGCAGGGACGCTGTATAATATACCTGGCCAGTACTCTCAAAACTGTCAAGGTCAACAAAAACAAGGAAAGTCTGAGAAACAGTCACAGCCAAAAGGAGCCTAAGAAGGCATGAGGACTAAATATCGTGTGGTGATCTATTCCGGATCCTGGAACAGAAAAAATGACGTTAAGTAAAAACTAAGGAAATTTGGAGAAACTATGGACTTTAGCTATAGTAATATATTGATATTGGGTCATTAATTATAACACATGTATCAAACTAATGTAAAATATTAATCATGGGGAAACTAGGTGTGGAGTATAAGTGGCTCTATACTATCTTCTCAATTTTTCTGTAAATCTAAAACTGTTCTAAAACTTAAAGTTGATTTTAAAAAACCTACGTGGCTATTTTTTATTGCCATAGCATCATGTCTACAACTTATTTGTAAATGGTTCAAGTAAAAATTATATAGATACAAAAAGAGAAGAAAAAGAATAAAGCAAATGCAGTAAAATGTTAACTCTAAGGACTCCAGGTGAGCAGTATCTGAGAATTCTTTGTACCAATCTTGCAACTTTTCTGTAAGTCTGAAATTACATCAAAATATTTTAAAATTTAAGGAAAAAATTGCCATAAACAAAAAGAACACACGTATACTAAAAGGGGGGAAATTTTTATAATATATGTGATAGACAATGAATTCATTCCTTAGTATATAAATCATAAGAAAAAGACAAATGCGGCCGGGCGCAGTGGCTCATGCCTATAATCCTAGCACTCTGAGAGGCTGAGGCGGGAGGATCACTCAAGGTCAGGAGTTCAAAACCAGCCTGAGCAAGAGCAAGACCCCATCTCTACTAAAAATAGAAGAACTTAATTGGCTAACTAAAAATATATAGAAAAAATTAGCTGGGCATGGTGGCACAGGCCTGCAGTTCCAGCTGCTCGGGAGGCTGAGGTAGAAGGATTGCTTGAGGCCAGGAGTTTGAGGGTGCTGTGAGCTAGGCTGATGCCATGGCACTCTAGCCTGGGCAACAGAGTGAGACTCTGTCTCAAAAAAAAGAAAAAGAAAAAGACAAATGCTACAATAGAAAAGATAAATGAACACATGAGTTCTCAAAGTATACAGTCAGCATGTGTCTGTATGTGTGCCTGCATATGTACATATGTGTGCATATATACATGCACATATATATTCATCATCAGTATCAATAAGAGAAATGTCAAAAATTGTTTAAACTGTTAAAATATTTTGCCTAAAGAATTTCCACTTCAAAATAAAGCAACAAATTAAGAGCAAAATATGAAACTAACAACAAAATCCAAAGTTATAGAGTATATCATGAAATGGGCACCAGACTGCCACTGGGTATCCCAGCTGGTCCAATAATTTGGTTGCCATTTGGCAATAGAAAAAGTTTTTAAGGCTAGGTGCAGTGGCTCATGTCCATAATCCCAGAAGTCTGGGAGGCTGAGGCAGGAGAATCACTTGAGCCCTAGGTTTGAATCCACAGTTACTGGTTGTGTAACCTTGAGCACGTGACTTAACCTCACCAAGTACACTGGGTATAATAATAGCATGTACTTCATAGAGTTGTTACGACGGTTAAATTAATATGGGTAAAGCCTTAGAACAGTGCCTAGTTCTTAGTAAATGCTATAAAATTGTGAGCTGTTATTAGTTATTACTATTCTCAATTACAAAATCTTCATAAGTGGCCAGGAGCAAGTGGCTCACACCTGTATTCCCAGCACTTTGGGAGGCCAAGGCAGGAGGATCACTTGAGGACAAGAGTTCAAGACCAGCCTGGGAAACCCAGCGAGACCTCGTGTCTGCAAAAAAATTTTTTAAAAAATGAGCTGGATGTGATGGTACATACCTATAGTCCTGGCTACTCAGGAGGCTGAGGCTGGAGAATCACTTGAGCCGGGGAGTTTGAGGTTGCAGTAAACAATGATCACACCTCTGTAGCCTGGATGACAGAGCAAGACCTTGTCTCTCTAAAAAGAAAATAAAATAAAATTCTAATCTCTTCATAAGCATATTATTCCTGATTATAAAATCTTCATAAGCATATGAGTAGATATTCTGTATTTCACTGGGCCAGTTGTCCTAGTAACAGGCCAATTTTTCACTATTATAAATAACACCACATTGAACATCTTTGGGGATATACAAAGCTTTCTGTATTTATGATTGCTTTCTTAGTTTAGAGTGCTAGTAAAAGTACTGGTGTATAGAGACTATTTGACTCTCAAAATTTTTTGATGAAGTAGAATATACAGCCTTGCTGTGATGAGTCTTCCTTTGTATTTCTGTATTTTACTTCAGTTAGGCAGGCTGTTTAAATGCAGCTGAATCCTCCGTCTTATAATTTAAGCTTGTACTATGGCCAAGACAGTCAACAATGGTGCTATGTGCTATAAGAGATATAAAAGAGATAATTGTCTTCACTAGGATCATATACTCTAACTAATGAGACAGAGCAAACATCCACAAAGTATTTGAGAAAACTTAAAACAGAAGTAACCAGAAATCCCAAATGACTGAAAATTTTTCTGAATTTTACTTTGAAAAAGTAGAAACCATCAGAGGTATATATGGCAGACACTCAGTAAATATTTGTTGAATGAATGCAGTGATTACCGTAGACGTCCTAAGTTGGCTTCCAAATGCCTCAGGACAGTATGCATTAGTAAGGAGGCGATTTTATTACATTTCTAAGTCTGTGAAAATTAAGTTTCTGTTACATCTTTTCCCAAACAGCTTTCACGAATCATTACTCCCTAAGGTTAATGACTTAATCACACCTGTTTTATAACAGAAGCAACTCAACACAGGAAAGGTCGCTTGTCTTAATTACACAAGCAAGTCTATTTCAGAAAAAAAGAATTTTTCCTCCTATAAGATATCAGGCATTCACAATCATTATTTTAAGAAAAGTGTAATCTGGAAAGAAGATGGCTTTAATTCCACAGTCTTAGATTGATTACGGAAAAGGTCAGAAACAACTTGAAAAAAATTATAGTCACTAGCACACTGGCAAATTTAATTCAGGTGTCAATCAGTAGTCACCTGATCTTCATAATGATTTGACATTCACATCTCCTCTTATAAAAGAAGTATCAAACCCATAGCCCTGAGATCTAGTGGTGTCTCCACTAGATAGCTGTAGAGTTTGCAATGTTGTAGGCCCCAAGGGGTTCATAGCAGGAAAGCACAGATATGAACCTGTATTTCCCAGGACGAGGATGCCAGCCAGAGACTGTTCCCTAAGCCTCTGTCTGAGCTGCCCTCAGTCCCTAGAACCCAGGTTACCAACCACTGGGATCTCTGCACAAACTTTCTTGAGTAACACAAAACCAGGTTGCCCATCTCTACCCACGTCCTACACAGGACTGCTGGAAGTGATCATTTCAAAAACCTTCAAACAGGAAAACACACTGTGCTTCCCAACTCTTGTCCTCGGGCCTTCACCTAAGTTACAAGCCCCTCTGTGTGTCAGTCCCACCTTCTCTCATGTCCTAACCCCCAAACTACTCTGTTTGTTCCCACATCTTCTGTGGCTCAATAAACTACATCATCATCCACCCATTTATTTAAGCCAGAAAGCTGGAATCACCCTCGATTTTCCTTTCCCTTCACCTCTCATGTGCCAGTCATCATTAAGTCCTATCAGTGCTAGATCCTAAATTTAAAACTAGAACCAGTCTTTCTGGAATCTTTTTGCTTTGCTCCATTCCAAGTACCATAACACTGTCTCAAGCCATCAGTTCTCACTCAGACTCTTGCGATCGCTTCCTACATGGGTCCAGGCTGAACTCCTCCCAGTTCCCCCAACACCCCAAGCTCTCTCCCATTTCTGGCCTTTCTTCGTGCTGCTCCGGTACCCAAAATGTCCTTTCCCCAGGCTCTTCACCCGCACAGCTCCTTCTCGTTCTTCAGGTCTCAGCATGTATGCCATCTCCCCCAGGGTGACCTTCCCTGACTATTCAGTCTAAAAAACTCATCCTCTGCTACTATCCCATTGTCCTCAGTCTCTGCACTTTCTGAAAGCACACTGACTTTTATAGTGATGTTCCTATCTGCTAGTTACATGTCATCTTTCTTCTACGTTAGACAGTAAGTGTCATGAAAGCAGGGATTGTATCTGTCTCATTTACAATGCACACCCAGTGCTAAGACAGTGCCTGGCACGCAGTAGGCAGCTTAATAAATACAGGTTGAATAAATGAATGAGTACTTTGTGATTTCTCTTACCCAAGACAACACCCTCCAATGTTCCCAACTTTTTCTACTGTGCACGAAGGACTTATCATGTGCCACGAATGCAGCAAATGCCTACGTTCACCACCTACCTCCTCATTGAACGCGCTCCCCACCTGCTTGCTCTCAACTCCCACGCTGTTCTTCTGTGAGCTGCCAGGAGGCTGCGCAGCTGAAGTGGCTCCTTCTCCCATGCAGGTGTTGGAAGGTAGACGCGCTCCAGAACCTCATTAGAATAAGCACAGCAGAAGATGGCCCACTAACTTCCTAAAGAAAACCACTTAGTGTGACAGTCATAAGGATAAGAGAACTAATAGAACTACAGGAAATCAATTACATACATTAGTTTCAAAGCCTAATTCACAGCTTTAGTGTTCTGCAATACGATTAAAAAAAATTTTTTTCCAGATCAATTTAAAAAAAAAAAGCAAAGTGAAAATACAAGTAGTTCAGTAAAACTCAACTGACTCTAACACTTTAATAATTATATCCAGTTTGTGTTCTTCTCCTGCCCAGGTAAACTTGTTCCTTTATGATTATACCCAAATTTGCATACCTTGGTATACACATGTTTTAATCTCCATAAATTGTTGGATATCTTAACTGTGTTCGGTTTTGGTTTGCTTCCAACTTAGATTTTTTTTAAAGTTTATTTTAAAATAAAAAGCATCTTTTTTTTTATAGCTAGCATTCCGTCAAGAGAGATGCCTCTCCAAAAATCTGTGCATATGTCTGTCTCTGTCCCCTTCCTTGTTTTCCATCTGCTTCACGATTACTGCCAGGGGTTGGTGCAAGTGTCTCTGTCCCAGGGTTCAGAGAACTGATGCCCTCACCAGAAATGATAGCCCAGAACGGAGAAGATAACCCTCCAGGCCCAGATTATAATTCCTCCTGGTCATACAATGCCTCTGGCAACAAGAGTGATCTCTCTAAAATGCAAATTTAAACACTTCACTGTCCACTCCAACCTTTTCAAGGGCTTCCCCCCTTTTAGCACGAAGTCCAGACGTCTTCACATGACTTACGCCGTCGAGTAACATCTAGCCTCTGCTTAGCCTCTTCAGCTTCATCTCTCACCTTCCGTTTATGGTGAACTTGGCATCCTCAAACATTTCGCATTTTGAACATTTGCTCTTTGCCCTGCTGAGAACATTCTTCCCCTTCCACTCCCCCCCAGCTGACTCCGAATCATCCTTCTACTCTCAGCTATAGACCTCATCTGCCTGGGGAGGGGAGCTCCCAACTTCTCCAGGTCTGGGTTGGTGTCTGTCCTATGTCCCCCCACAGCACCCTGCAGGCCCCTGTCGCGCCATTACATCACACCTGTCTATGTTCTCAGCTGTAGCCCTCATTGCTGAGGATAGCGATTATAACTCCTGCTCACCCCTGGACAGCTAGCATGGGACCGGCACATAGCAAAAGCTCAATAAATATTTATTGACGGGCCGGGCGCGGTGGCTCACGCCTGTAATCCTAGCTCTCTGGGAGGCCGAGGTGGGCAGATCGTTTGAGCTCAGGAGTTTGAGACCAGCCTGAGCAAGAGCGAGACCCCATCTCTACTATAAACAGAAAGAAATTAATTGGCCAGCCAATATATATAGAAAAAAAATTAGCCAGGCATGGTGGCGCATGCCTGTAGTCCCAGTTGCTTGGGAGGCTGAGGCAGCAGGATTGCTTGAGCCCAGGAGTTTGAGGTTGCTGTGAGCTAGGCTGATGCCATGGCAGTCACTCTAGCCTGGGCAATAAAGTGAGACTCTGTCAAAAAAAAGAAAAAATTTATTGACGGATGCATGAATAAATGTACAAATGAATAAAATTTGAAACCCTAAGAGGCGTTGGCACTCATTCAGTTCTTACAATGTCACTATATCTAGTCATTGGGTATAGCTGCTGTTCTTGAATTCTAGAGAAAACTATAAAGCTGTTCATATCAAAAAGTTCTGCAAGGACTTTATGTTTATGTACAGACTAAATGTATTTTTTAAAAAAATATTGTCTATGGCTGTTTATGACTATGGGCTTAGAAGTAACTGTTCACAGACTCACAGCTACTTGGTAGCTTTACCTTCAGAGAAGCTAAGAAGATTCTCCCTGCCCTGCATATCTCCCCAAGGGATGCTGGTGCCTGAAATCTCACCATTACAGAGCCCTGTCTTTATCTCAAGGTTTTATAGCCTCTTAAGTGGAAATACTGCAGAGTCAAATAAGACATTTTATCTTATGACTCATTTATATTCCTGGGATTTAATGAATCAACCTCCTGGACAAAGTAAATCATGTATACTAACAAGCAACAGAGAATTTTGGAATCTTGCAATGAAAGACGTTCAAAAATATCTTAAAGAATATATAATAACAATAACAATGAGAATAATAATAAAAACAGCAAACATTTATTGAACCCTGATAGGGCCAGGCAGTGTTCCAAGCACTTTTGATCTCATTTATCTCTCCAATAACCCTATGGAGTAGGAACCACTCTTCCACATTGCCAGGCATCGGGAGATTAAGAACCCACCCAAAGTCATACAGCTGGCAAGTATTAGAGTTGGGCTGCAAACCCAAACCCTCTGATTCCAGAGCCTAAGCTTTTAATTGCTACGTCATTTTTCTTATTCTTCTTTACCCGGAATAAAAGAAAATACCTACTACCAGGGGATCAAGTTGGTAAAATAATACCAAATTATTTTAGAACTAAGTCAAAGAAGCATCTCAAAGTTTTCTTTTTTAGTAACAATGTTAATTTCCATAAATGCCACCTATGCTTGTTTAGCTTGTATCTATATAAACACACCTCATCTGTGTCAGGGGCAATGAAGAAGTAAAATATATTTCTGAAATCTCTCATTAAAGAGGTTACATTAATATTTTAATTAATTAATTAATTAATTTGGCAAGGGACTAGAGCACACCCTACTGGCCAGCTAATAGGAAATACAGCATTTGGGAGAAAATGCTTCAATGTTTAAATTAATGCTTAAACATTTAAATTTGAAGACAAAGCCAGATTAATGTTGAAAAGAAACGTGAAAAGTTGTCTTGTAAACATCTAGATTATGTATCTGAATTAATGTATCTATAAGACACTAAAAAATTTCTGACAGTTATAAGTTCTAGAGATGGAATAGAAATTAGAAGTACCATAACCACTGATAGCATCAAATGTTTGTTCAAGGAGCATTACGTAAATGAAAGGCGGCTCAGTTAAAAATAAGGAACTATATTAATAATCTAAAACTCATACTAAGAAAAAGTTGTTAGGCCCTAGCCCTAATACCTAAAACAAGAGAGTGACAAATTAAAACCAGCCCACACAGACTTCTCACAGGTTAAGCATATAGCACACACACACACACACACACACACACACACGCACGCACACGCACACACACACATATATATCTCCTTATTTTTAGGGAAAAACTGGAAAGGGAGGGTAGTATCTTTAATGACATAATGACGAAATGGAATGTTGAAAGAAATATTTTTCTGTGCTACTTTTCAAATGGCTGCTAAGGTTGAAAGGTCAATGGAAACCTTTAGTGATGTGGCACTCCTCATGCATGAGTCCCAGGCTCTTAACAGCATGTATGTTTTAAATAATCCACAGAGTTTATTGAATATATGCATGGATGTTTCCAAAACATAATGCAACACACTAAGCAAATGACCTCTAGGAAATGCACTTCTTCCCTTGGTCATATATTTTTTTATTGCATACTTATCTACAAATGAGCAAAAAAAAAATGTATAATATACATTTATATCATGTATAGACAGAAACAAAGGCTCTAGGACCAATAGAGTAATGCAAAAAGTGTCTCACTTTAAAATATTGTTTTACAGGCCAGGCTAGGTGGCTCATGCCTGTAATCCTGGCACTTTGGGAGGCCAAGGTGGGAGGATTGCTTGAGGTTAGAGGTTTGAGATGAGCCTGAGCAAGAGTGGAGACCCCATCTCTACAAAAAATAGAAAAATAGCCAGGAGTGGAGGCACATGACTGTAGCCCCAGCCACTAGAGAGGCTGAAGCAGGAGGATTGCTTGAGCCAAGGAGTGGGAGGTTGCAGTGAGGTATGATGATGCCACTGCACTCTAGCCTAGGCAACAGAGCGAGTACCTGTTTCAAAATATCTATCTATGTATAGTTTTACAAAGTAGAAACACAAAAACATCTGTGATCAAGAAGAATAAGGACCAAAATGTGTCTACTCTTCTACAGGATTCAAACAATATCAAAATATAAATATAAATTTGATAAGGTCCCTGTCCAGCATATTTATGCTTACGCATGACTGTGGCATTTCTTTGCAAGGACAGAAAGGAGCAATGTCCTCAAGAAAACAGTGTCTGTGATTCTAAGGTTTCTGAGCCAGAACCTCACCCTTGTTCTCACTCCAAGGACAGCTTCTTCTTACACTGAAAGAAGGGCAAGTCCAAAGTGACAATGTGGGTCGATATGATGCAAGTCTAAGGTAGTATATGTTATGTTTAAGTTCTTTTCTATTAAAAAACAATCAGCTAACATAAATTTCTTGGGAAATGGCCTCAAAATTAAATGGACTGTGAGAGATGCAAAAGATACTGCCTGACTTTAAATTTCTTTCTTACTGGAGATAATTTAAAACAAGTTAGGTCCAGGAAAAAGAAAATGTTTTCCCAAATCTCTAGTCTAGTGTTCTAATCTGTTAAAGGTCAATGAATAATCTTACTTGATAAACACAACATGCTAGTATTACTTCAAGATGCTTGGCACGTTCTTTGTAAACTCTTCCCAAAATATTCTACAATATTATGGACATATCAACGTTAATGTAATCACTAAATAGACTATTAAAGATTTGTGGGGTGTAAGTCTTCTTATGTAATTCCTCCACAGCTGAGAAACCTATATAACTATAAGCTAAATTCAGTAAACTAGCAGCTATAACTTGTTTTTCCCAAAAACAAATAGTCAAATGTTTATTCTGCAAGTTTAAAATAGAGAAGAAAAAAATTAATCATGTATTACTCGTGCAATTTTATGACTTTTGATAATTTACCAAAACATTAGCACATCATACAGCTCACAGCTATACAGTGACTGTCCTGTTGATCTTCTTTCTCTAAAGAAGGGGTGTGTCTGATGGTTGCCTTGGTGATTATCACTGTTTTATGAATAGGGGAATGTACAAGCATGCCAATAAGGCCAAAGCACAAATTACAACCGTATTGTAGTGACTTGAAATAGCGTAACTACGGTTCCTTTCAGATAAAACCAGAGCTCAGCTAGGATCCCATTCAGTAAATGCTGTACTGTGAGGTCTGAAAAGACGTTCTCTGGCAAGTTCTCGGGCTGATCTTTTTTTCACACTGATAACAGCATATGGGTGAGCCATGAACATAAATGACACCAAAATGGGGGGTGGGGGAGAATCTGGACATATTTTCTTTGAATCAAAAATTCTAGTTTACTTGGTAAGGAAACCAGTCATTAGTTGTGACTCATTTCCATCATCCTAAAATACTACTAAATGAATGGTAATAAGTAAGCAGATAGGCCAACAGAAAGATGGAATAACTGAATTGTTGATAAATAGCTTAGGCATGAAAATGACCGAATAGCCCTTCGTAGGCCAGAAGAGCTGTCAGAGGGAGGGTAGACTTCTCTCGGCTAAACATTTGTTTGTCTTGCAACTGAGAGAGGGCAAAGGGATACTTCCGATGTGTGTGTGTGTGTGTGCGCGCGCGCAAGCACACCGGCTTAAGGCCTTGAATTCTAAATTAGCCTTTTGAATTAAATTTTTAAAAGAATGTAAGTAAATAATAGTGGAGAAAAGGCAAATCGTGTCATGGGGTGCCGAGTTAATAGTTAACCCGATAATGAGGCCGGAATCTCATTCCATATGTTAAACTGCCCCAATTAGGTCGTGCTAAATGTCTGGCTATCCGCACAACTGTGAGCACCAGCAGCGGGGCGAGGTCAGCCGCGGGTCTCTGGCCTGCACTCAACAGAGCACCGCTCGGGGAATTTGTTCCAGTTACAACTAGAGGGTTTTTTGCCTGTTTGCTTTTTTCCTTACTTTAGTTGCTCTTGGTTTGTTATCATTTGTATTATTTATTTTACGGTTAAACTATAAGCCCAAGTTGCATCACTGGCGCCCCAGGAAACCTCCCCCTGCAGGCTCGCTGGGCTTTGTCCTTGGACAGCGGTGGCCGCCCTGATGCCAAGAGACAGTCGAGGCCAGCTCGGGCCTCGGGGATAACCTGCGCCTGGGGGTCACCGACCACGCCCGACCTCGCTGGGCCCCTGCGCCGCGGAGCCCAGGCCGTCCCGACGTGGCCTCGTCGGTCCTCGCTCTCCCACACTGTCCCCTGCTGTCCCTCACTGTCCCCTGCTCGCGGCCCACCGAGGCCGCCCCACAGGCTCCCCTCGCCCTCTCCCGGGTCTCCTCGGCCCACCCGCCCGCGGCGGCCGCGGAGAAGGAAACACACGCAAAAATGCGGCCCCGGGCTTGAAGTGACGGGGAACTCGGCGCGAGGCGTGACGCGCCCTCAGTTCGGGCAAGAACCGCGGCTGCGGCCCGGCTGCCCGCAGACTTCTGAGGAAAACGCGGCGTCGAGGGGCTCCTGGAGCTCGGCAGGAGGCGAGTAGCGGGGCCGCGGCGGAACCCGACACCCCCGCCGGCGGGAGACAAAGCCGGCCTCTCCGCAGCGCCCGCGCGACGCCCGGCTGGGCCCCACGCAGACGCCGGGCCGCGGCGTCGCCCCTTTAAGCGTCCGGCCGCGCGGATTGGCTGCGCGGGGGAGGCGGGGCGGGCCGCGGCGGCCGCACGGCCCGGAGCCTACGCTATATATAGAGGCGGCGGCAGCGGCGGCGGCGACGGCGGCAGAGTGCGAGACAGGGAGCGCGAGCGGGAGAGCAGCGAGGCGCCTGCGCGGTGTCCGGGCCCCCGAGCCCGGGGCGCTGAGCCAGCCGGGACGGACATGCGCGGGAGGGCGCCCTGGGGCAGCCGCCGCTCCTCCCGGGTAAGGGGCCTGGCGGCTGAGGGGTGGGCGGGTGGCGCCGCGCTCCGCGCCCCCGGGCCCCGCGCCTGGCGCTCGGCTCTCGGCGGCTCCCGGACGCGAGGGCAGGGGCGTGGAGGCGCGGGCGCGGGTCGCCGCACCGACTGAGGGCTGAGGGAGGGGCCGGCGGCGCTTCTCCTCCCGAGGTGCGCAGGGCGGGACCCTCCCCGGGCGGCGCGGACGGGCCTGGGGCGCCGCGGCTGCCGGCGTCCGGCTTCTCCCCGCGGGCCGGCGCGGGCGCCGCGCGGCCCCTGGCCTCGGCCATGCCCCCCGGCGCCCGGGACACGTCTCCTCGGCACCGGGACCGACCCGGAGAGCGGACGGGGCTCCCGGCGCGGCGGGCGCGAGGGTCCTCCCCACGCAGCCTGCGCTCGCGGGGCGGCTCCGCGGCCGTTAGCGGCTGCGGGGTTCCGGGATATTTTGGTGAGGGACCACCCTTTAGAAAAATTGGGGCAGCGTCTTCCTGTTCACACCGTCTGCCCATAAATTCTGACCGGCAGGCGTTGGTGGGAGGCTCTGTAGGCTCGGTAACTGCTTGCCCGGGATTGGTACCGGTTCTCTTTGGCGGTCCGCCTCGGTCCCTCTGCCTCATCTCCCAGCGACGATGGTAATTCGTCAGTCGATATTTTAAAATTCATCCGAGCTGTTTCACGCCCTTTTTCTCCTCTCAGAAACATGATTCTTTGCTCTGAATGTCTTAAATACCGCTTCAAAAGGAATGGAGCTGCAGAATTACGTGTTCGAAACGTGAATTCTTATTGGGAATTGTGTGTATTTCTATGTCTATCATAGCCTTGTACAAATCAAATGACTTCTTAACCATGATTGGTGCTGTATTGGTGCTTGGTAAGTCTTTATTAGGATTTCATCATTGCTTGAAAGAAACCAGTCTCTTACCTGATAAAAATATGAATAGATTGTTAGTCATAAACTTAAGTGTAGTCAGAATGGAGACTGTAGCTTTAAAAGAGATGTGTTGGTGACTTGAGGTACACCTGCAACACAGGTAGGGCAGGACTGGTTTCTAGGCAACTGTCAGGGGTGAAGAAAGGTGAGGTTAAAATGCCTTTTTTTTTTTTTTTCTTTCCTTCTGGAGAACAAGTTTTCAAGCTTTTAAATCTGTAAGAATGTGGTGGATATAGCTTTCTTGAGAAGACTGGAACATCTAAGTTCTCCATACCTAGTATTTCTTTTTCTAAAGCTGTATTTCTTTCTTTACATTTCTGTTATCACAGTATATCATTTTAAGTGAAATTTTACTTAAACAGAGACCAAAGACAGGCTAGGTACCTGTATCAGCAAATAACCAAAATTTGCAAAGACCAAAATAAAAAAGAAGCTGGTTTCTCGCTAACATGCTGACTGTAATTATTTTGGCAGTATGTTATCAACCAAGCTCTTTTCCTGTTATTAGCAAGTTTGAAGAGAAATACATAGATATTTTAGCGTGAACTTCAGACACTGTTTGTCACTTCCCTCACTTGGAGCAGAGGTTTGTTTTCATCCGTATGTACCAGTGGACACTGGATAATAGGTGATAAGAGGTCTTGGACTAACAATTTATAACCTGACAGATAGATTGTAAACTCCTTAAGGGTAGGAACTCTGCCTTGTACAGCTTCTGTCTTATGCAGCCTTGCACATAGTTGATGTTGATAAATAATTGCATGAAAGCACGTTTTATATTTTAAGGCTCAGCAGGATTGGCCCAGTCACTGATAAGGGTTGGAAAGCAAATCTGTTTAACTTTTTTATAGCTGTTATGAAATGTCAGAATTGTTCATATTTTTGACAGATAGGTAAAATTGTTTCAGTGAATCATTTTTTTTTCAAGTTCACGATAAATACTGGCCACTCTTTGTGAGATTTAATTATGCTGTAAACTTGAGTTTTTGTATGAAAATAACCCTGGGCTGCTGCTTCTCTAAAGGTGAACTACATACTACTTCCTTTCTGCTAATACTAATGGTAGCTTTTAAAGCAAGTTGCCTAAATTACAGGTACAATCTAACATGCTTGAAACTGACCTGATTGTCTACATACCATCAGGTTGCTTTAGATAGGTGAGCAGAGGAGGGAGAAGGTGGTGCCAAGGGTAATTCCAGGAATTTGAATGTCACAGTCTCCCTCTACCAGAGAAACAACTTTGCTTTTAATCTAAATAAATTTGAATCGGTACCTCATCATCTGGATGCATTTAGCATCCTTTGCTTGTGTTTGGCTATGCTTAATAAAAGCTAATGAATAACTAACTCACTAGATAAACACAATCCAGTTTTGGTATTCTGGCATTGTTCACACAGTATAAACACATGCTTTGTAAAGACAGATGAAATAGATGAGTTTCAGGGTCCTAAATGTAAGTTACTAACTTGACAGAGTTCGTTTTAAGGTAGGGAAAAGTTAGTGTGGCATTCAGATTTCAAAAGGTGGAGGAGAAAAGATTCTGAGATTTGAAATCTTCATTGATACTTTAGTCCAGTTTCTCATACCATAAAGTTGGGCAGTATTGGAAAAGACAAATCTTCCAGGTTTCAATGACTATGTCTTTAAAATGTGGGGTTTTGACTGCATGAAATGAGTCCTTTTTAACTTGGAAACAATAGAAAGGTAAAGATTAGGTGACATTGTCCAAAAGCTCTTAATGAAGACCCACAGGTGTGAAACCGGACTAATTACGGATTGTTTTTAAAAAATACTATTTGCTCTGTGTGGAATGCCCTTCTCTTCCCATGGCTGCCTCTTTTTCATGCTTTAGATTTCAATTTAAAAAGTCACCTACTCAGGCCTTCCCTGACCACCTGTGTAAATATGTTCTCCTCTGTGTCCTTATGATATTACTGTACCCTGCTTGTTTCCTTGGAAGTTATCACAGTCCGAAATTGCTTATTTATTATCTCCCTCCTCATTAGATTGAAGGCTTCATCAGGCAGCAACTGTGTTTTTTTTTCCCCTAGCATATCATCTAATCCAGAATAAGCACTTGATAAATATTTGTCAACAGAATTAATCCTTGCCCTCTATGAATTTGTGAGGTGAATGGGCACTATTAGTTGAGTTTCTGTTTATTCCTGTCTCTGCAGTTGACTAGCACTTAGGTCTTGAGCATTTTGCTTAGCAGTTCTTTGTGTGATTTTCCCATTCATAAATAAGAATATTAGGCAGAGAAATGAGGTTGTTGCCTAAAATGAAGGTACTTAGAACTGAGAGGTAGTGAAAGTGCAGTGGGGACAATGCTAGATTATAGGACAGAAGAGCTGTGATAGCCTTTTTGCTCATAGCAAGATGTTTCACCTCACTTTATTTCCTCATCTGCAAAATAGAGATTATAATCCCTGCCTCCTCTTACAGGGATGTTGTGGGGATCAAGTGAGATAATGTGTAAGAAAGTGCTTTGTAATTTGTAGAAGGCTTTACAAATACAAAGTGTTCTATTATTAAATTCCAGGTTTTATGATAGAGCCTGATTATAATGCCATCACTGGGATCCATGCTGCGAAAGGACGCCCATTGGGTATATGTAGTAACCCCTTTTTACGAGTAAAGACAGACTTGTGTTATATGGAATATCGTGTTGTAACGGGTCTGGGGCATCAGTGTATCATTAAAAATTGAGGGCTTCAAAAGAATTGTTTGAAATGGTCATGGAATGTCAAATTCATACCTTAACCCACTCATTTTAGAGGATATATAGGCCAAATCTATGATTAATGACTTTTAGTAGGAGAATTTGAGAGAGTTAAAGTAAAACAGGAACTTTCATAGCCTACTGGTTACCCAAGAAAAACTATTACCAAGACCAAGCAGTAAATCCCCCAAAAAATACATCCTTGCTACCTTAAAAGATGAGCATTATTCTTGGTCAGTCTTATTCCACCTTTAAAGAGCTTTATGGACCAAAGAGGCAGTTGGTGTGTTGGTGAAGGGCCTGGACTCAAACCAGGCTCTCTGGTTTAGGTCCTGGCCCCACTGCTCACCAGGTTTGACCCCTTAACTCTCTGTGCCTCACACTCTTCATCTGTAAGTGAGGGTAATAATAGTACCTACCCTATGGTAATGCTGAGGATTAAATAAATTAATACACATAAAGCACTTAGAGCAATGTCTGCTTGACAGATGAGTGTCCAATGAATATTAGTTATTTATAGTTTTATATTAATTGTAACAAATTACCTATTAGGTGACTTAAATGCATGTTAAATTTTGAGTTTTAAAGATTTCCCATCATTAGACCATTGTGTTCATTGTTATTAAGCTTAGAATAGAATTCATGTATCTTTTACAATAAGAAATCTGTTATATGAGAAAGAAATAATATTTTTCTATCCTGTGTGTGTGTGTGTATATTGTTAACCGATTGTAGCATTCCATAGGAAAAAGACAAAGGACAAAAGAATGTATTCCTGCTATCCTACTTCTCTGCTATTGCTCTAAAATTGTGTGGGAGACTAAGTGAATCAAAAGGCTATTGATTATGGTAGTTGGGCGAATAGGTTTATTGTTAGCTTGCCATTTCTTAAAATATGGAGCTAGAAAATATTCTGAATTATTGAAGAAATTAGGTCATTTAATTTTTATTTTGACAGTCTGAAGATAAATTATTTTCTTTGTTGCCTCCATTTTCACCACCTACAAATGGGCCATTATGTACTAGACAAGTTTAAGAGCCTCTGAGGAACGGATCTACAGACACAGCACAAAAGTTAGTCTTTACCACATGGAACTACATTTTTAATACTGCCAAACCATCAAGTTTTGCTTAAATTTATGCAGCAATAGTTTAGTTACATTAAAATATGACTTTATTTTAAAAGTCATTCATGCTTTTAATTTAAAGGCTGTTTATGCTTCCCATGATAGCAGACTACAGGGAAGGAAATTTTCTTAACTCGCCTCCTCTTCTCTTTCCCCACCCCTAAATTATAGCCTATTAAAATGAAATCTGAGAAACTCTGAATTGGGGCCTTTGTTTCTGAAGAATCTGTGCAAATTGTCCTTTTGCTTTCGGTAAATAAACTCACAACATAACTACCATAAATACTGAATATGTTAAGTGAATATCATCAGTAAGTTTTTTCAGATTATTAATAAAATTCTATAGAACAGCTAAACTGAATGTTCAGTGTGTCAGATAGCCTGGTTACTAGTGCTTTAGACACTAATCACAATAAAATTGGTAAAATTGGTGGGGGGTTTTTTTCTGTGTTCTCAAAGATTATTTTAGACATTTTTTAAATGAACATGGACATGCAAAGATTGGTATATTTGAGGAAGATCTAAAATTATTAAATTTGTCATGTCCCTCAATCAGTTTCATTTTATAAATTTTGGCTCTAAATATATTACCTTGTGTCTTCCCTGGGTATGGAAGTAGTTATAGACATAGATAATTATTAAATGCAACTGAAAAGACCATTTATCACCCTGAATAAACAGAAATCAGGTTCTAGAACCAGATTGAAATAAGGAAATTACATCACACTATTAAATAAGGAAGCACTGGGCAGAACTGGATGAGTTGTATGACAAAAATGTGCCCCTCCTCCTCTTGTGGATTGCTTCTGAGATTTATTAATGAGATCTGGTGGCAAGGTAAGCATATCTAGGTTACTGCCTTAAGGTAGCCTGGTTTTATTGCCCTTTTTTTTTTTTTAAGCAGTTTCAAACAGACTAATCCTTAAGCTAAAGGCATATGATTTCACCTTAATAAAGAAAGTGCAGTGTGTTTTTTGGGGTAACTTTAAAAAAAAAAAAAAAAAAGGAATATGACCTTAAATTTAGCAACAGAAACACAGTAGGTTCATTGTGATCCAGAAGGAATAGTGTGTAAGAGAAGGTAAAATTGTTTTCAGAAAGACTTCCCCTAATTGCTTTAAGCAAATATACGGTAACAGATATCAATTTAGAAAGTTACATTGTTAACCAATTAAGCTTTTAATTTTTACTCAGTCTACAAACTGTCCACTTTGAATTTTGGAAATGAATTTAATGCAAATTCTTTCCCATTCATTACATATCCTAAACTTGTTACATTATTATTGGGCAATCTCATCACTCTAGCACATGTTAAATTTATCCCTTACAAATCTTTGCTTTTTCCCTGAGCTGTTCACTGACCATATATGTGAATCTTTTGTGTAATTACTTTTTTTAAATGAGATGCATATTTTTTCAGTAATCATTTAATAAATAATGGAGATGAATGATAACAGGATTTACAGGAAAAACATAAGTCAGATGTGAGTCCTATCCTAGAAGACTTGGAACATGGGTGGGGAATTGGGGCCCAGCACAGAACAACCCAAGAATCGAGAGACTCTGCTCTGGTGTTTCATAGGAAGGAGAGGGTTCATGGAAAGATAGTAGAAGAGTTCGCCTTAAAAGATAAATTGAATTCTAACAAATTTGGGGAAAAGAGAAGCAAGAGCTTGAAAAAGGTAGATTAGGTCCATGTTGTGGAGGCCTTAAATGCCAGGCTGAGGAGATTTTATTTAGGAACCTTTGAAACGTTTTGAGCAGCAGCAGATCTTGGTTTGAACTGCATTTAAGAAATATTGATGTGATAACTGGTGTGTAGAATGGGTTGGGTGTTTTCAGACCCCAGGAAGAAAGATGCTTATGAATGGAAGAAAGATAAGATTTGAGAAACAATGTAGAAATAGTCTATGGAACTTGGCAACTGATTGTATATGGGCCTCAGGTCAAAAATGGTGCCTTGAGGAGAAGTGTGCTTCTCTAGACCATGAACTGGTTGGGGGGGGGGGGGGGGGGGGGGGGGGGGGGATGGGGTGTGAAGTAAGTGAAAGGAGGAGTTTGGTTTGTAGAGTTTGAGATGCCTGAGGACCATCCAAGTGGAAAGATAATCACCAAACAATAGGAAATGCAAAGTTGAAGCTGGAGACAGGCTGGAGTCTTCATTCAGGACCTTTTTATGAGTTGAAACTATGGAAATGGGTTAAAGGGTGGGGTGGGGTGGAGAGAGGTTGTATGTAGAGAAAATAAAAGGAAACCCTCAAGAAAAATTATTTTTGGGATTATTTTCCCCTTTGAATTAAGAAAAAAATCAAATTATGTTAACAGGAAGAGGTAGTTCACATCTGAGATGGGTATTTAACTGCATTTTTGACCCATTAAAAAAGCTAAAGATTAGTTTATGAACTTTAAAAAAGTTAAGCCCAAGGTTATTTGAATCGTGGTCTAAACTATGCTGCCTAAATTAACATTAGTTTTCCTATTTTTGCATTTCATAAAAGAATGCTATCTTGTACTTTTAGATACTGATTTTCCCACATAGGTATATTTTTGCAATTATTTTCCTAATGAATTGTAAAACAGAGCTAGTTTTACAGTTATAAGGAAACATAAAATTTGAAACACTGCAGCATTATTTAAATTTCACTTGAGCAGAGTGTGTTTCTTTTTAGCTCAAGGTTGGCCAAATTGATTGGTCCCCCAACTCCCAAGAGTATATGTACTGAATACTGGAGGATGTTTAGTGAGGTGGAAAAGAGTTTCAGGTGGATTCATGCCCTTAGTTTACAGCCTGGGGAACATGTTTTTAAGTTTGCTTCCAAACCTATGGTACGTTGCCCTTTTGGAGTCTACAGTTTGAAGTTATTTTCCAAAAGAAGAGAACATGGCAATTGTATTGCCCCCCTCACTTCTCCCATGCAAGCAAGTAGGAAGTTCGGACAGTTTCATAACATGGCCCATTCACAATTCCCCATTGAAATTTAGAGGCAGGTCACCTTCTATGAATACACAAAGACACTATTGTGGTCAGAAGTGAGCTGGCTTAGTGAACACAATTCTTTTTATACTAAAAAAATTTTTTTCTTAAGAAAGCTAACAAGTAGGTGATGGAAACAATGAATACAAAATAACTTTTTCTAGAACGTATAAATTATTTTAAGTGACCATTGAAATGTAAGTTTAGAATTCCAAGGCAATTTCTGCAGAGGCGATAGTTACACAATCATTCTGTTGAAAGCTAAGATTTAGATGGCATTAGGAGGCTGACACACAGTAATTACTAGTAGTACTAGTTGGCTTGCAGACAGGTGGGGGTTGGGCCTCTGAGTCCCCCACAGCGTTTTCCTGTAATCTGGATGAGCGATCTTCAAACGTGTGCTTTCAAACTACTTAAATACCATATTCTTCTTCCTATCTTGCCTTTCATTTTTATATTACCACAGATGCTTTCCCCATAGTCTTGCCAGTGCTTGTACAATGCTTAGAAAAAGCTCGATAAAATGCTGGGCTGCGTACACAGGGAGAGGCTAGCAATTTTTTTTTAATTGGTTTTTAAATTTTTTATAGTTTGATGGTAGATAACACATTTGCTTCATTTCAGTAATCTAAAAACCAACCCTCAAAAGACCTCCCAATCAGGTTTCCTAAATGACGGAATTTTTTTCTGTTCTCTATCATGTATCTTTGAGAGACTGACTTAAGGAAAAACAATGCTTGACCCTCCAAAATAGTATTTCAGACCTGTCGTAAAATCTCTGCCGAGTGACTCAAAACAGCTGACTTTGGGAGAGCAAAATGCAGAGTCAGTAATTGGGACCCCTCCTTCGTCACTGAAATCTTTAACCTGTAGCACTTTGCTAGCTCTAAGTTCCTTTCAGGTGAAAAAAATAATAAAATCTTGCAGAGTACTTTTAAAAGATTTTTAGCTTGACAAATACCCTATGCCTCACACATTGCATACATTCAGTTGATACTAATGATGGTGATGATTTGATGGTATTATACAATCATTCATTCAACAAACATTCACTCACTGAGCACCTACTAATGTTGCAGGTACTGATCATTAAAAGGTGATTGAGACACAGCCTCTGTTCCTGAACTCAGTCTAGTAGGAGGTGACAGATTTGTAAATAATAGATTTGAAGTTGCTGAGCAATTAAAATAAAAAACTCTGTGTATCCCTCCCCCAGCAAATGTGTCATAGTCATATTCAGTCCTTAGCATAGTGCCTCACACTTGGTAGGTGTGCAAATAGGACATGAGAAAAGGAGGAGGTATTAATAGAATGCATATATGCGTAACCCCAAAGGGGGTCGGTGTTAGATAGTTGACAAGTAATGTCCTAGTGCCTAAGGAAACAAAAGCCTAAACTTATTGTAAGTAAACGTGAATATCTGAAAACAGCAGAGATTGATGCTAATTCATGTAACAAATAATAGGAAAATTAAAGAGACCATAGGGGCTGCAGACTGGTAAAGTCTGACAAAGGGGAGGAGGTTCCTAAAGTTGAGGAACTACTAGTTTAAGAAAAATGGACTCAGCCTTTGTAATCTATGCCTTGCAGCTAAGCAGGACATGAATTACTAGGCATTTCACAAAGGAGAATGTAAAGAATGTACCTTTAAGTTTGTCTTTAAAAGGGAGGGAGGAAGCTGTCCAGGGCTTCCACTGAAGCCAGTAATCTTGCAGAACTTGATTTTTACAGGATAATGGAAATTAGTATCTTCATATGTAACTATTCCTTGAGCAAGTAATAACTGGAAGATTTGTCTTCCCGTGGCCAGCCCTGAAATATAAAATCCATATAAATGCTAGACTATGGGGTAGTCAGGTGCCAATACAGTAGAATCACTTGTTTAATTTCAGCATTGGCATTCAGTGAATATTAGTCCTGCAGTATAAAACACAGTAATTGTTGGAATCACTTTTTTAGCTTGGTAAGAATTAGCAAGATTCACGTGTGCTTTAAGACCCAGTATGCCCGTGCCTTAGAAGGTTGGTTTAATAGCATAGAGGAAGGTTTGTGTGCTTTGGCAGGTGAGCATGATTTGTTGTGCAACTCCAGGCTCTGCAGTAAGAGATCTGCTTTTGCTGGCAATAGGTTATTTCTCATTTTGCTAAAATATTTCATGTCTTGGGATGTATTTTTAGTATTTACAAAAAAGTAATCTTTAGCGTCTCCATTTAAGTACCTTCATGTGAAGTAAGAATTAGTTACATAAAGAATTAAGTGAAAGTCTACTACTAAATTTTTCTGTTCAGCATCTCCCCACCTCAAATTCTCTAATATTAGCTATGCTGCAAATTAGACTATCCCATGGATGTATTTCTGAATTATTTTCTTTATTCTCCCATCTCTTCTCTATACCCCCTAGGGAATGAAAGCTACTGGTTGATTTAAAAATCCCTGGGCCTCACAAGTTTGGAGACATCCCAGAATAAGGCACAATGTCAACAGCAGGAGTTGCTGCTCAGGAAATTAGAGTCCCACTAAAAACTGGATTTCTACATAATGGCCAAGCCATGGGCAACCTGAAGACCTGCTGGGGTAGTCGCAGTGAGTTTAAAAAGTGAGTAGAGAATATACCCCGCCATGGTCTGTAGAAATGTGTGACGTTAAAATGAGAGAGGATACGATTGCTACTTGTTTATAACCAAGATATTCCTTTCCTTTTAGCAACTTTTTAAATATTGACCCAATAACCACAGCCTACAGTCTGAATTCTCCTGCTCAGGAGCACCTAGCATCCTTCGGTATGTATTCTGAAAATGGGTTGGAAGCACAGTCTGGATGAGTATTAGCTTGTCCTCCCGCATTATTTTTTTAAATGAAGAAAGCTGAACTATTTCCAACAATAGCCTGACCCCTAGTGGCAATAGATTCTGAAGATAACTGCCTTTTTCTCAAGTTACCTTACTCTACTTCCTTTATCCTGAGTCACTGCTCCCTAACTAGAACTATTTAGGAAGTGTGATCTTTCAAAATCAAGAAAAAGTTCTGCTTCCAGCTACGATGCATACTTAACTTTTAGAAACCTCAGACAAGCTCTCTCCCCTTTCTTACTAGTATTGAATGCATGTTTGAAAGTGATAGATGGAAATAGTATAAATGTTAATCAAAACTTAGAAAATTGTCTCTATATAGTATGTTTAATGTGAACATTATGTTCCTTGGCTTTTTGTCAAGAGTTGCTTATCAGTTGAACACCTTGCAAGCAAGTTGATTCTCTTGCAATAGATGGCGTGCTAGCAGTAAGGACCTGGTCTTATCTCATTCGTGCCCTGCGTGCTTTGTGTTGTCCCATGTCTTAAATGGCAAGGCTGGCATAGTATGGTATTCATGTAAATTATATGCTGTTCATCTTTGCAAATTTTGCACACGTCACAAAACTTGCCTGTGATGTGTGGGCGTGTGCCTTGCACATGTCCAAGGAAGATAGAAGAGATAGGTTGTTCTTTGAACCAGATCGTGTGCGTTAACAATCTTCTGGTCTCTAATTACACCCATGATTGTTGCATGGGTGTTCTCAGGGTTATAGCAGTCGAGTCTGTCACTTATAGTTTAGGTAGAAAGCTATAGAAGCATAGGTAGTGGGGAGGGGATTGTTGATCCTTTACTAACATCTCTTGTTCATTCTAGGGCATACTTCAAAATCTGTTCCGATGAATGGCCACTACTTTGCAGAAAATGGCCCATCTCAAAAGTCCAGCTTGCCCCCTCTCATTATTCCCCCAAGTGAAAACTTGGGACAACATGAAGAGGATCAAATTGTCTGTGGTTTTAAGAAACTCTCAGTGAATGGGGTTTGTGCCTCTACTCCTCCACTTACACCCATAAAAAACTCCCCTTCACTTTTCCCCAGTACAACTCTTTGTGAACGGGGTTCTAGGCCCCTTCCACCATTGCCAATCTCTGAAGACATCTCTCTGGATGAGACAGACTGTGAGGTAGAATTCCTAACTAGCTCAGATACAGACTTCCTTTTAGAAGACTATACGCTTTCTGATTTCAAATACGATGTTCCTGGCAGGCGAAGCTTCCGTGGGTGTGGACAGATCAACTATGCATATTTTGATACCCCAGCTGTTTCTGCAGCAGATCTCAACTGTGCATCTGACCAAAATGGGGGTGTCCCAAGTCCAAATCCTCCTCCGCCTCAAACCCACCGAAGATTAAGAAGGTCTCATTCAGGACCAGCTGGATCCTTTAACAAACCAGCCATAAGGATATCCAGCTACATACACAGAGCTTCTCCTAACTCTGATGAAGACAAACCTGAGGTTCCCCCCAGGGTTCCCATACCTCCTAGGCCAGTAAAGCCAGATTATAGAAGGTGGTCGGCAGAAGTTACGTCTAGCACCTATAGCGATGAAGACAGGCCTCCCAAAGTACCGCCAAGAGAACCTTTATCCCGAAGTAACTCCCGCACACCAAGTCCTAAAAGCCTTCCGTCTTACCTCAATGGGGTCATGCCCCCGACACAGAGCTTTGCCCCTGATCCCAAGTATGTCAGCAGCAAAGCTCTGCAAAGACAGAACAGCGAGGGATCTGCCAATAAGGTTCCTTGCATTCTGCCCATTATTGAAAATGGGAAGAAGGTTAGTTCAACACATTATTACCTACTACCTGAGAGACCACCGTACCTGGACAAATACGAAAAATTTTTTAGGGAAGCAGAAGAAACAAATGCAAGCACCCAAATCCAGGCGTTACCTGCTGACTGCAGTATGGTTTCAGCCACAGAAAAGCTGGACTCAAAAACAAAGATGGATCTGGGTGGCCATGTGAAGCGTAAACACTTGTCCTATGTGGTTTCTCCTTAGACTTGGGGGTTGTGGTTCAGCAGGTTATATAGGAGCAAATGGTTCTCAATTTTCCAGTTTGATTGAGGTTCACAGAAAAATCAGATTGCAAAGTAAAATAGTTGAACTCTCTGTCTTAATGAGAAAAATTTAGAGCAGTTGAGAGATGCTGTTATGCCGAGAATCCCTGATTTTTTTAGTGATAGAGAAAAGTCTATTCAAGTCTATAATTTAAAGATGTGATGGTGGGAGGGAAGGACGGGGAAACTTTTTATATATGCATACATTATATACCTATATATAACTTGTGGTATAACCATAGAGCATAGTTGCGGGTTAACCAGTTAGTTACTATCTTAGAGTAATATATATTCAGAATAGCAAAAACTCAACCTGGAGAAATGAGTCCTGGTAGACTGAAAATTGAGCAAATGGAAGAAAATACAGTATTGTTTAGATCAGAATCATTCTAAAAATTTTTGTTTTGTAGCTTTGAAGATTCCTGGCTTTTAGGCCTGTTCTATTTTGTTTCATTTATTTTTGCAAGCAGTCTTTTCCATTGAGGGCAGGATACACATTCTTTACCATGACTGTACCTGCCTAGTTTAAAGTCGTCCCACGGCCTAATTCCAGGTCTCATTTTTTTGTCTTGTTGAGGGGAGAGAGAGCAGTTTATTTGGCAACCATACTGTCACCTGTACATGTCTCACAACTTGAATAATGAAAATAGAATTAGTGAATAATTTTTTCTTGCAATTCCTGCTTGATTCCACCCACTGAAGTGACCCAGTGTACTGTGGGCCTCGCAGAGACAGTGGGACATATGAGACTCAGATGGAAAAGCATACTTGGTGCCAGTGTTTAGGATGTCAGTTTGACAAAATAATGAAGCAATTAGCTATGTGATTGAGAGTTATTGTGTGGGGATGTATGTTATGGTTTTTGTTTTTGTTTTTTTTTAGACTGTATTAATAAACAAATACAACACAAGCTGGCCTTGTGTTGCTGGTTCCTATTCAGTATTTCCTGGGGATTGTTTGCTTTTTAAGTAAAACACTTCTGACCAATAGCACAGTATGTCTTAATACCATCAGCATCTTTCTGCTTTGAAAACCCTCACAGCTGGCTGCTTCACTTAGGTGCAGTGAGACACATAGCTTGTGTTCACGTTCCCACATCCTTTGCGGTATTTATCTTGAGTAGATAAGCACAAGAGAGAAGGTGCTCACTAACAGAGGTACGTTACTACAATGTTCTCTCAATAGTTAAACAAGCTGTTTACAATTTAAACTGCTGAATATTATTTGAGCTATTTAAAGCTTATTATATTTTAGTATGAACTAAATGAAGGTTAAAACATGCTTAAGAAAAATGCACTGATTTCTGCATTATGTGTACAGTATTGGACAAAGGAGTTTATTCATTTTGTTGCATTATTTTGAATATTGTCTTTTCATTTTAATAAAGTTGTAATACTTATTTATGACACCATTAGTAACGTTTCTTGCCTAAACTCTTATAAAATGAAGCAGTCTGACAGCATTATTATTAAGCACAAGGGAAGATCCTTTGAAGTTTAATACACACTTGAAGCTTACTCTCATTCTTTAAAATGACAAATAATTTGAGCAACTTTACAAATTATAAAAGCGTACAGTGGAAATGAGCTGTTTGTATGTACCTTTAACAAGAAAGTGAACTGGATTCTGGTGTTGCCATCAGAACAGGTAGACATGGGCGGGTGGGCCGGCCCACACCAGGGAGAATGTGATGGGAGAGACCAGCTCTGATGGGTGGACTTGGTTTGACTCTTTGAGTTTTAGGACTGGGTCCAGGCCACTCAGGCCGTTAATAGGCTTTGCTTCTTGCTCATTTGAGGATCCCTGCCCAAGGGATCCCTGCCTACCCCGCCCCCTCAGAGATCCCAAGTCCCCAGCAGACAAAGGTGCTTCTCCTGGCAGTTGGATGGAGGAGGGCCTGGAGTGCTGTTTGTGAGGGTGCTTTGTCTTTCTCAACATCCTCTGTCTTTTTGCTAAAGCCGTGCTCCCCTCCTGAGTCACTGGTTAACCCCACCCCCCCAGGGTTTTTTTAACCTCCTGAGTGAAGGCGGGAGCCATGACCTCAGCCGAGCACCGCCCTGTGCCTGGCACTCTCCAGAGTTAAGACTTGAAAATTAGATTATCTGGGCTGAAATTCCAACTCTACATCTTTCTGTGTCGGGCAGATTATTTAAAATCTCTACCTCAGATTTCTTATTGATAAAAGGGGCAAAGGGGTGGGAATTGCCTTGAGACAACTGCATAAGATCCACAGTACCTGGTACATAGTAAGGACCTGATAAGGGAGAATGATTTCTGTGATCATCTAAGAATTGGGTGTCACTTCTAGCATTTTGCAGATGAAGAAACGGGCTTGGGGAGTTCATTCAACAGACACTTGTTGAATACCAACCACATGCTAGATCCTGGGAAAATAGACCCTGGCCTTTGTGGAGTTTGAAGCAGATCATAATTACAACATAAGAGCCAAAAAGGTAATGAACAGTGGGGTCAACGAGGACAGATGACAAGGGTGCCCTCCCTCTCTGGGGTGGTAAGATCCGCAGGGTAGGAATGACACCAGGGGCATGGGGCAGCGAGTAGGGAGGTGTTACCAGCAGAGTAAGCAAATGCATGTGAGACCCTGAAGCAGGAAAAAAACCAGGCACATTCCAGAAGCTGAATGCCACTGGCAGGAAGCACTAGGGTGGGCAATGGAAAAGCATGGTAGATGCTACTGAGATCCTAAGCAGGAGGGGAATGTGGTGTGATTTGTTTTAAAATGAGGACAGTGGCTGCTGTGGAGAACAGACTGGAGAGAAGCAGAAGGAAACAGGAAGGCTTAAGGAGGACAGGCTTTTGAGACTGAGAGCTGGGTAGCAGAGATGGAGAAAAACAATGGCTTTGAAAGTTGCTTGGGAGGTAGAAACCCAGTTCCAGGCCACGGCAGTGCATGTGCGTGCTCCACCCTTTCCAAAGAGGGTCAGCTCTCCCAGTGCAGGGACTCGTGTTCGTGTTCCTGTCCTGGCGCCTAGTGCTACCTGGCACCAGGGCCCAGTCAGTACTGGTTGATTGTCTGCGGCTCTCACGCTACTTTATCTGTGTCTCTTTTTTTTTTTACCTCTTTCCCCTGCCGCCCCCACTACCTTTTCTTTGTCTTGTGGTCAAGAATATCTTTCATTAGTTCTGTATTTGTTTCCATCTTACCTTTGTATTTTTCCTTGAGTTTGCAAGAATATTCTTTTTCCTTAATTTTTCCTAGCCAAGCAAATGTGCCTGCCTAGCCGCCAGGCCAATGCCACACTGCAGAGCGCAGTCCCCAGCTGCCAGTGTAGTCCTCAACCAGCACACAGAGCAAGTCGAATTCTAAAGAGTTCTCATGGTCAAGCCCAGCACTTCTGGCACTCTTAGTTGTTGCTAAGTCAGGTACCAATGGGACAACAGCTGCTTATTAGCTGCCACTGTATGCATTGTTGAGTTCTCTCTTAAAAACAGACATATCTGTTAAGAAAGTACTGGCCTAATGTTGGCAAATCTAGGCTCCAGGCTGACCTTTCGCTTATGAAGGATTCACTTAGCTTCCCCGGGCCTCACATTTCTCATTCAATACATGTGAGGCCATCCAAGAACACCACGATACTATGCGAACCTAAGGGACTGATTATTAAGGTTCCCTTTCTTGGCAGGAAACAGAAGCTAAGGTCAAGAAGGCTCTTTTGTAAGTCAATTCCAAATTTGGGTAATAGAAAGTTTTGTTAATTTCTATGCTGCGATAATCAAGTATGAGTTGCCTATCATCTTGTTTTTAAATTCTAAAACCACACTAATGGAAGTTTGATAACGTCGGTTGCTTATCCCTCTCTAAGTTTCAAGGGATATCTCAACCGTGTTATGAAAAGTAAGAATTATCTTTTAAGAGGATGTGTTTTCACTACTAGGGGCCCTATTTAAGAAAAAAAAAGTCCATAGAATCTTCTAGAACTATTTGTAGTTGACTAGGGAAAAGAACTGTATTCACATGTCTACTAGCTTCAGAATCAAAATGTATTTTAAGTTTTCTCTATTTTGGTTCTTAACTTCATCACATAACTAATAGTTTTAGGGTATATTGGAGCTTTTTTCTTAAGTAAAGCTCCTATCAAAGTTTAATACATAGGGTTGTTTTATTTTAACTTGTTATTTGATGTGATTAGAGATCATAGCAAGAAGTTTCAAAAATAGAGATGTCCCCTGTGCCCATAACCTAGGTTCCCCCAGCAATAACATCTTAGGTAATTTATCAGAACCAGGACATTGACATAATGCTCATCTGGTATCTTATTTTGAAGTAGTTACTTCAAAATAAATGTAGGTCTTGTTTTTTAAGACTAGTTTAGAAATCAATTTTGGCCTTCTGTTAAGCATTTTGTAAAAAGCTAATAAAACTTTAAAAATATGTTGTCATGTAAATATACACGATGGTAATTATAATTGAAAGGATAGAACTGATGCATGTTAACTTTGATCTGCCAAGATTTCCTGCAACATTAATTAATATTAGCACCGGCTCTAGTAAAGACACTACTTTAAACTTAGAGAAGTCATGAATGGTTTTTCTTTTAAAGGCCTCCAGATATCCACAGCCTTGAGGTGCCACATTTTTTAATCTGAAATGTGTAAGAAGCCAGGAGGCAAGGTGTGAATTTCTAATCCAGTGCTAAAGCTTCGAGCTTCTAGTCCTTAAGAAAATAAATTTCGATCAAGCTAAAATACACTCAGGCACTTGTTTTCTTTACAGACTAGATCAATTGACAAAGGTTCTGGCCCTTTTCCTCTCTGTATGTAAATCATAGGACTTTTAAGAGAAGCATTTGGGGAAAGGAGAGGTGAGTACAATTGGGTGGAAGGTTCGAATTTGTCCAAACTCGGTTGGCCTTGCCTCTCACCCCTTGTAACTACACGAAACAATATGATTTCGGCATATCTAGTGTAACTTGGTGGTTGTGAGAGTGTGAATTTTCGTGCTTGCTATTCACTTGAATGTAGCGAACTTCGCCAAAATTCCACTGAAGCCACTAAGAACCTGTTATTGGAGCGTGTTTAAACAAGCTCACCTCTGCTTTCGTGTTATCTGCCCGGAATTCAGAGTGGCAGATGTACTTGATGTGCATGTACCCGAGGAAACCATTTACATTACGGCAGCTCTGTGACTGTCACTTGTTCCTCAGTGTCCTCTGCCACATGGCAGCAGGTGGGTTTTGGTGTGGGGACGGGGCTTGGGATTGGACAGGAAGGGCTCTGTTCTGAGTTCTCGTGGGCACCTGTCTTAGAAGGAGAGCTACCAGCCTGTTGGCTTAGCTGCCTCTCTTATGCCAGAAACCTACCAGGAACCACAAGCAAGTTCACTAAAACAGCATCCATGGAAATCCATAAATCTGCTTTTTACGCCCAATAAACAAAAAAGTTGTTGTCACCAAGGGACCCGTCCTTAGGAATGTAAATGTTATCAGTTAACTTGACATCCTGCTCTTTTGTAGAAAGGCAGCACCTTCATTCCTTGGAAATAGCTTTGGATCCACGTCAAATAAACATCTTAATCACACGTTTCATGCGTATTTCTTCATTTTACAGTCATGAGGCTGTGAAGGCCCAGTGCCTTCCCCTGAGACTGCATGACTTTTGTACACTCCCCTCTTGTGTAAGTCAGAATGAGTCGAGTCTTTCTGGCTCAAGCCCCAACCCTTCCTCTGGCTGAGAATTTGGAGCTGCCTCAGGCACAGCACGCAGGAAGCAGTATTTTGTATGTTTTGAATTCCTGGCTGTCCTGATGTTCTTGGATGAACCAATGTCCTTGTACACAGTGTCTCTACTTAGTAATTGATAAAAGTCCTTGGCCGAGCAGAAGCCGGTTGACAGTTCCTGCAGTTGGGTGAGTCACCGAAGCCTCCGCTCACCAGCTCCAGGCTGCAGAGGCAACTTCGACACCCACAGCAGCTCAGCGCAGGACAAGACTTGTCTGCGCACCGCATCATCCCAGCCCAGGAGCCTCTAATTACACGTCTGCTGTTTGCAGGAGCCCAGGTGGCCTGTGCTCGCATGGGCCGAGAACTGTGAAGATAGCACAGGCTGGGTTCTCAGTGGGGGAGGCACCTCAAAGCCCTATGCGTCACTTCAATACAAACGCTAATACCCACATTCCAAAGAAAACAAGAGTCCACTTAATCATGCACTTCTTTATTTTCTTCTTAAAGCATTGCCACAATTTTATCTTCCCATAGATGTGTCAAGCCCTACCTTTTTTGTTTTTGTATCTCAACTTTCCATTTGCCCCTCTAACTTAGTACAGCAGAAACCTACCTGGGACCAACAGGAGGTTTAGTGTGCCGGGGAAAAAGCACAGTGACGAGTCCGAATGGTGGCATGTTTCCTCCACACAATGTAGCCTTGTCTTCCGAAATGTCTCAGGATGGCACCGGGCAGATTGGACTGACCTGCAGAAGTGTTCGACGGTGTTGACAGCCCCCAGCTGTCAGGAGGTATGCTGGGCACACCGAAATGTTGCACAGTGACATCAGGATCAGCCTTAGAGCCACGATACCTACTTTACAAGCCACTTGTACAGAGCAGAGCAAGAAGGTCACTGCCACGGAGACCAGACCCGTTCCTGGCACACGCCAGTCCAGGACTCCTGAGGAATAGCGAAACACATTTGCTGATCCTGTTAGGAACATCAGCTGCGTAGGAGGATTTTGAGCCTAGCAGCCAGAAATCTGTTTTTGTTTTTGTTTTTGAAACTACGTGAGGTTTTTTTTTTTTTCCTTCCACATTTAGTGGAGGCTGAATCAGTTCGATTGTTTCTTTTGCAAGAATCCATAAACTCGAATAGATCACTGCGTGTCATCTGGCAAGATGAGATTGATAAGCATCTCATTAAAAAACTTATTTACCCAACCGAAATGTTTGCTTGAAATTTTTATCCTCTAGAACCTGGAGTATTAGCATGTTGGACAACTTCTATTTAATGTAGTTTTTCTTAAATTATAATATTTAAAGATTCTATGTATTTAGTAAACACAAAAAGTCAGTTTTATGGATGTAGCAGTTTCCCTGAACAGCCTTAGTATAAGCAAAAAGGTGTTACCACCCACCCAGCACGAATTGCAATTCTGTCCTTGCTTCATCCTCACCCAAATGCCCATTTCCATCTATACAAACTCATATTATTCTTTCTGAATCATACAGAAATGCCACACCCTCAGCTGCACATAAAAGTTCGCCATATTATGTATACATCTGTGTGTACTGAAACTAGCTGTGGCTGACTTAGAAGTCCATTCATATTTTCCGGAATGGTTTATCATCTCACTTCTCCATAACTCGTTCTAGGTGGGAATTTAACTGAAAGGTTTTCTCCTAAAATCTGACAGCCTAATTTTGAGGCTATGTTTTTCAACTCCTTTTCTGTTTACAAATCCCGATGTTGGCAGGATTTCCTGTAGGCATGAATATCAACCAAGACAAGGCATACTATATTATTAATCAGAGTGGTACCAAACAACTATTTTCTAGTTCACAGCCAGTAACGTAATGTAATAAGGTTATGGGGAGGGCCTAGCCTAGCCTATGGGGCCATGCCCTCCTGCTAAACATCTGAAAATCTCCTGAAATTAAGAATAAACCCATAACTGGGGAAAAAAATGTCTATTGGTATACCAGACTGTTTCAGGAATTCATGGAAGATAGAAAGCAGATGGGTTTTCTTTGATGGAGAAATAAGAGCAAAGGAAAAGAAAGGTGAAAATATCTATAGGAGATGACTTCTGTGAAAGTAGCTCTGACTTCTGGAAAGCTCTACAGTTTATGGAAATAAGGGGCGAGAAGGAACCCTGGGGCAGCAGTCAGGGTGACCATCTAGGGAACCACTTCCAGAGGGTGATCCAGCCAGCTTGGTCCCCTCCCACACCTCCACTGTGCTAGATTGTGTCCCTGAGTATGTGCCCACAGTCCAGAGCGTTGGTGACAGAGGCACATTTCTCTACGTGGCATAGAAAGTGCTTCCTGATAGAGAGCATCCATCCCTACTAAACACTCTGTCCAGAAGCATGGTCCCTCCTCTTCTATGGTTACCAGAGACAAGCCCAGGTTATCAGAACCTGGACCAACACACAGGAGAGTAGGGATTGTCAAATGTAAGCAAAAAATTAGAGATCACCAAGTATTTGAGGAAAATTAATATCAAGAAAAGGAGGCTGGGTGTGGTGGCTCAGACCTGTAATCCTTGTACTCTGGGAGGCAGAGGCAGGAGAATGGCTTGAGCTCAGGAGTTCAAGACTCACCTTAGTAAGAACATGACCCCGTCTTTACTAAAAATAGAAAAATTAGCTGGGTGTGGAGGCGTGCACCTGCAGTCCCAGCTACTCAGGAAGCTGAGGCAAGAGGATCACCTGAGTCTGGGAGCTTGAGTTTGCAGTGAGCTAAGATAATGCTGCTATACTCTACCCAGGGTGACAACAGGAGACTCTGTCTAAAGAAATGAAAAGAAAAAAAAAAAGGAAAAGAAAAGAAAAAGAGAAAAGAAAGAAAAAGGAAAAGAAAGCACAAAACTCAATAACAAAGACTAACCCTCATGAAAACATTTCACAAAGCAAACAGATGTTAAAACAATACTCTGAGATCAGACAGAATATTATATCCATGAAAGAAGAACAGGCCATTTTGTATAAAAGGGAAAGGATAGGAATTATGAAGAAAAGTTAAGAGACATTTAGAATCTGAGAAGGAAGGAATAGAGAGTAACAGAGAAGAAATAATTAAAACGTAACAGAAGAAAATTTCTCAGATCCGAAGGAAAATCCATGTCTTCAGGTGGAAAGGGCCCTGGGAATGCCAAATGATTTGCTTGGAAATAAGACCACACCTGCACATTTCCCAAAACTTCAGAACACCAGGGATAAAGAGAATAAATCTTCCAAATAGAAAAGCAAAAAGTTATCCACAAAGGAGTAATGATTATATGAGCCCTGGCAACACAGGATGCTGGGAGAAAATGGCGCAGTAACATCACCAAAGTCCTATACTCAGCCAAATTAGTGTTCAAGTGAAAGGTCAAACTCCCTGGGCGCATACAAAACCTCAGGGAGTTTTTCAACCCAACTTGCTCTCTGAAAGACTTTTGCAAACATTGCAAACCAGCAAGACCAACAAGAAGAATCTGAAAAGTAGCAAATGTGGTATCCAGTGGGCAATGGTGAGCAAAGCAGATGTTACAACTTCATAGTTCAGTTTAAGTCATTTTTATGCATAACTAAAAAATTAATAAAAGTGGAAAACTGAGACCCCAGATTAATTAAGGAGAAGGATAATGAGGAGTGGAGTGAAAACAGGATGAGGTTTGTGTCTTTTTGGAGGAGAGGATAGAATTGATTAATTCTGGACATTATTGAATATGATTAAGTATACATTAAAAATTTAGAGGAGAAGTTATACTTCAAGCAGTAGCAGAGGAATTTGCATCAGATTAATCATCCTGCCTATGACATTGATAAACGCAGGATAAAATATCAAAATCAATTGTCTAAAGGGGCTGGACAGCAACCAGTGAGTACTCTTCAAGTAAGGAAAGCAAATGGAGAGCCACATGCAGCCAGCTCTTCCCCCGAGTGCATTCCCTCATGTTTTCAGCACGCCAGAGATTCAAACAGAAAGGATCAGTCTTCCTGCCCTGAAAAGACAGAAGTTGGATTTCAGACTGCCAGAGTAACTGGAAATCGAGGGAAAGCATATCCTGGAAACGAGGGAGGCCCAGCATTTGTATACAGAATGCCCTGAAATACTTGGACAATTCCTGAACTGTGTATGTACAGTTCAAGACTCCAAGCAGCCCAGTGGAAAGTGACAACTGGAAGAAAGGCCAGAGGAATTGAGCAGAGATTTTAGTAGCTGCCCAGCTGTGGAGACAGAGTTTGGAACTCAAGTTCAGCCAAGTTAGATGTACTTGGTAAACACACTGAGTTTTCTATTAAAACTCCAGAAAGGCCATGTTTTAGAAATGAAGGCCACATCCACAACTGAGGGCAAAACTCAAATAATCCTTCCCTAACAAACCCTAGAATAAAGCCACCATGGGATGAAGGTTATCTGCCAGTAATATAACTGCCTTCTAAAAGAAAATTTATCACTTTTCAGAAGAAGATGATAGAAACCAATCTTCTATGATGTATCATTCATAATGTTTGGTATATGATCCCAATTTATTTATGAGGCATGCAAAAAAGCAGGAAAATGAATCCCATAATCAAGAGAAAAAGCAGCCACTGGAAACAGACCCACAGATAATCTAAACACAGTAATCAGCAAAGACTCTAAAATAATTATTATAAATATGCTAATGATTTTATAAGAAAAGATAGACATAATGGGTGAACATATAAGGCATTTTCACAAGTGATATAGAAACTCTTAAAAAAGAACCAAATGGAAATCTTAGAACTGAAAAATACAATATCTGAAAAAAAAATTGTTTTATGAAATTGACAGCAGATTGATACTGCAAAAAAAAAAAAAAGGATCGGTAAGCATAAAGACAGATAAATGAAATTATTCAAACTATAGCACAAAAATAAAAAATATTGGGAAATTGTCTCAGTGTGGACAGGAGAAATTCAATGTACAACTTCTAAGCCACTTAAAGAAAATTAAAAAAAAGTTTTTAAATGATCAATCTAGGCCAGATGCAGTAGCTCATGCCTGTAATCTAGTATTTTGGGAGGCCAAGGCAGGAGGACCACTTGAGGGCAGGAGTTTGAGACCAACCTGGGCAATGTAGCGAGATCCCACCTCTACCAAAAGAAAAAATTAGCTGGGTGTGGTGGCACATGCCTATAGTTCCAGCTACTCAGTAGACTGAGGCAGGAGGATGGCTTGAGCCTAGGAGTTCAAGGATACAATACAGTGAGCTATGATCACACCACTGAACTCCAGCCTGGGCAACAGGGCAAGACCCTGTCTCTAAAAAAAAAAAAAAAGAACAGAAAGAAATAAAAAGAAAATAATGATGAATCTAAAAAATGGCAAGGAAGAGAGGAAATTTAACATAAAAAGAAAACATGGTAAAAATCAAGTATAAAATCATAGGAATAACTCAAAACATCAGTAATCCCAACAGGGGAATGAATTAAATTCCCATTGAAAAAGAGACTTTCAACATGGCCAGGTGCAATGTCTCACACCTGTAATCCTAGCATGCTGGGAGGCCAAGGTGGGAGGATCGCTTGAGATCAGGAGTTCCAGACCAGCCTGAGCAAGAGAGAGATTCCATGTCTGCCAAGAAAAGAAAGAAAAAAAAAATTAGCTAGGCATGGTAGCATGCACTTGTAGCCCCAGCTACTAGGAAGGCTGAGGCAGGAGGATCTCTTGAGCCCAAGAGTTTGAGATTGCTGTGAGCTACTATGATGCCACTACACTCTTCCCAGGCAGGAGAGCAAGACTTTGTCAATAAAATAAAAAAATAAAAAGAGACTTTCAGATTAAGTTAACATCAAGATCAAATTTATTATTCAGAAAAGACACATAAAAAGAAAGTTATATATTGGCTGGGACTACTTTTAAGTACAAATAATAGAAACATCAGCTAACAGTGGCTTAACAAAGTAGGTTTATTTTTCTTGTTTATAAGAAGTCCCAAAGTATGTGGCTGCTGGTGTTGGTTCAGCAACACAAGGAAAGTAACTCAGCAATACTCTTGGCTTTTTCTTCATGGTCACAGAATGGCTACCAAGGCTCCAGGCATTACATCCGCATTAAAGACAGAAAGGGGAAAGAAGCAACACTGGTCTGATTTCCCCCTTTTCAGGAAAAGGAAAACCTCCCTAGAGCTCTCAACCTGCCCAGATTCTGCTTTTGTTTCACTAATCAAAACTGTGTCACATGACAAGAGAGGATGGTCACCCCTAGTCTACATATATAGTAAAAGTAAACAAGAGAGAAGAATATTAGAAATGAATGCTCAGTAGCCAGAGAATTGTGGCTCCCGTAGGTTAAAAATAAGGGGGTGGAAAAGATATACTAGGCAAAAGCTAATAAAAGGCTAACAAGAATAGAGCAGTTACAGAGCAGTGAAAACACCACCTGGTAGTTTTGTGTCAGACATGATCAATAGAGCCCAACACCCTTTTCCAACTCCTGTATCACAGAGACTGGAAAATAAAAACCTAAGCTCTTTTGCAGCTAGGATTCTAGACGTGAATTATATGTTCTGCCAATTGCATGGACCTGCATGAGATCTGGTAAGTGGAATTGAGGTGGAGGCTGTCTGTATATTGGCCACCAAGGTCATGGAGGCAAGAGAATAAAAGACAGTTATGGCAGTAGCCAGACCCAACATTTCAGGTTTTGTCAGCAGCTTTGTGGTAGATGTGGTTGTTATGATAACAGCTGACAATAGCAGTAGTGGCCTCCTAATGCTAGCTTCCTTAGGCCTGAATCAAAACTGCGGTGATGTATTCTTGAATGCAATGGTTCCAGGGAAGGCCTCCTGATTTCTACCCTTCCAGTCTTTCCTGCACCTGGTTTTTAAGCACTTTATACCCTGTATTAAATCCCTCTCTGCTTAAAATACACTGAGCAATTTCTATTTCCTACACAGAACCCTGAAACTGATACAGGTCCCAACACACATGCACATACACAGACAAAATCTTGGAATGATGGAGTCTTTGGGTGACTTTCGGAAGCAAGGCAAACTCTCTCTGGAAGACCTCAACTTCAGGCCAAACTTCAAAGAATGCCTACAGAATGAAAAATAAAATAAAGGAAAAAGAACACTTCCCAAGCAAGACCCACAAAATACAAAAGGAAACAAAGCGCCATAAATAAGAGCAGCAGGAACCACAGGCATCAGACATAAAATTGCAAAGACCTCAGATTACTGAGTTATCAGACAGGGAATATAAAATAAGTGTGTTTAATGTGATTGAGTAAATAATATATTCATAGAACAAATAGATTTGGAAAGTGCTATGGTTTGAATGTTTGTTTAAACATTCAAACATGTTTGAACTCTTATTCAAACTCATGTTGAAATTTAATTGCCATTGTAACAGTATTAAGAGATGAGATATTTAAGAAGTGTTTAGGTCACAAGGACTCCACCCTCCCGAGTGGACTAATGCCATTGTCTCAGGAATGGGTTCATGATCACAGGAGTGGGTTCAACACCTCTTGCACTCTCTCTTACCCTCTTTACCTTTCCACCAGGTGATGACACAGCAAGCAGGCCCTCGCCAGAGGCCAGCACCTTGATCTTGGACTTCCCAACCTCCAGAACTGTGACTCAATAGATTTCTGTTCTTTATAAATTTCCCAGTCTCAGATATTCTGTTTCAGTAGCAAAAGTGGACAAAGACAAAAAAAGAATGAAACAAAACATTTTAAAATAAAATATACATAGATATGATAGAATAATGAAAATTATTCTATCAATGGAGGCACTAGCCACCAGAATGCACACAACTAAAGCATTATGAACTAGATGGTGGATCTGAGAAAATGACACAGAAAGCAGTACAAAGTGACAAAGGAATGGAAAATATGAAAAAGAGGTTAAGAGATATGAAAGTGTCTTAGTCCATTTGGTGTTGCTACAAAGCAGTAACAGCCTTGGTAAGTTATACAGAAAACAGGTTTATTTGGCTCATGGTTCTGTAGGCTGCACAAGAAGCACAGCACCAGCATCTGCCTCCGGTGTGGGCCTCAAGATGCTTCCACTCACAGAGGAAGGAGAAGGGGAGCTGTCATGTGCAGAGATCCATGGTGAGAGAGGAGGCCAGAGAGCAAGGGCAAGAGAGAGAGAGAGAGAGAGAGAGAGTTGCCAGGCTCTTTTGAGCAGCTAGCTCTGGGAACTAACTGAGTGGGAACTCACTCACTCCCTGCCCAGTGAAGGCATTAATCTATTCATGAGAGATCTGGCCCCATGATCCAAATACCTCCCATTAGGTCCCACTTCCAATACTGAGGATCAAATTTCACATGAGATCTGATGGGGACAAACAAATCATACCCAGAATATGGCAGAAAGAATGAAAAGATGTAAGTTACATTTTCAGGAAGGAGAGACCATAGGGAATGAGAAAGAGGCAATATGTAAAGAGATAATTGATGAGAGTTTCTCACAATTGTTGAAGTATACAAAGGCTCAAATCCAGAAATTCTAATGAACCCCAACAGATTTGAAAGAGGAAAGGAAAGAAAGGAGGGAGGCGAAGAGGAAGGAAATAAAATAGATGCGCAAGTCCCGGATTTGCAGTGAGACTGCAAAACGCTAAAGACAAGCAAAAGTTTCAGAAGCAGCCAAAGGAATAGGGGGAAAAAATCGCCTAAAAAGGAATAGCATTTAGACTACTAAATTCTCAACTGCAACTATGAGAATCAGAAGAAAGATGCTAGTGAGGCCGGGTCCGGTGGCTCATGCCTGTAATCCCAGCACTTTGGGAGGCCAAGCTAGGAGGATCCCTTGAGGCCAGGAGTTTGAGACCAGCCTGGGCAACATTGCAATTCTACATAACATTGCATTGCATTTCTACAATAAATAAATAAATAAGACAGTTGCTAGTTAAAAGAAAACATGGTCAGGTTTTAAAATAATTTGGCTATATGTCATTCACAAGAAGTGCTCCCAAAACATAAGGACACTAAAAAATTGAAAGTGTAGAAAAAGAGAAACTAGAAAGTGATAGCTACAAGAAAACTGGAGGAGCTTTTTAAATACCAGAAAAAATAGACACAAAAGTAAAAATCACTATTAACAATAAAGAAGATGATATAATGATAAAAATTCAACTCACTAGGAAGAGATAATGACTCTAAACCAGGTGTCCTCAAACTACAGCCCCTGGGCCACATGCCGCCCACCAAGGACATTTATCTAGCCCGCTGGGTGTTTTTGTCACTGCTGCCTATCCTGCTTAGCAGCCGACTTGTCCCAGACCCACAGTGCGCACTCTCCGATGGTCTGAGGGACAGTGAACTGGCCCCCTGTTTAAAATGTTTGAGGACCCCTGCTTTAAACCTTCATGCATATAATGATACGGCTTCCAGATATATAAAGCAAATATTTACCGATCTATGAGAAGAAAGTGACAAATGCATCATATAAGAAAGTGTAACATACTTTTCCTAGTAATGGCTAGCTCACATATGTAAAAAATGAGTGAAGATAGAAATAAGACAAGATTTGACCAGCCCAATTAACAAGCTTGATTTCATGAATAAACACTGCACCCAGCAATTAAAGAATACTCATTCTTTTTTGAAGTAAACTTTTTGGTAAACTATAACACACATAGACAATAGCATACAAATCAAAAATCTCTGACTCGGTGACTTTTCACAAAGTGAACACACTATATAACCAGGACGTGGATCAAGAAATAAAACTTTAGAGTGTCCCAGAAACTTCTCTTCTTTTTAACCCACACCCATGAGATGCAAAAATCCTGAATACACTTACCAAACAGAATCTGGGGATGGATACAAAAGATAAAACATGCCGACCAAGTTGGGTTTATCTCAGGTGTACAAGAGTAGCTCATTAGAAAACCTCCTAATATCATCTGCCATGGTTACAGATTGAAGGAAAAAAGCTATAAGATTTCAACTGAGGCAGGAAAACATTCAATAAATTCCAACATCTATTCATGACAAAAACTCTTCAGCAAGCCAAGAATAGAAGTATATTTTCTTAGCCTAATAAAGTATATTATGACAGGCAGAATAATGCTCCCCTCCCCACCAAAGATGTCCCTACTCAAATCTCCCAAACTTATGAATGTGTCACCAGTCACGGCACAAGGGACCCTGCATTTGGATTAAGGTGATGAGCCTTGAGCCAGGGGAGAGGGGTAGCTTGGATCACCCAGGTGGGCTCAATTGAACCACATGACTCCCTAAAAGTGTAATAGATTCCTTTCCCAGTTGTAGTCAGCCAGAGAAGAGATGTGACCACATAAGAATGGCTGGAGAGGCCGGGCGCGGTGGCTCACGCCTGTAATCCTAGCACTCTGGGAGGCCGAGGCGGGAGGATGGCTCGAGGTCAGGAGTTCGAAACCAGCCTGAGCAAGAGTGAGATCCTGTCTCTACTATAAATAGAAAGAAGTTAATTGGCCAACTAATATATATAGAAAAAAAGTTAGCCGGGCATGGTGGTGCATGCCTGTAGTCCCAGCTACTCGGGAGGCTGAGGCAGGAGGATTGCTTGAGCCCAGGAGTTTGAGGTTGCTGTGAGCTAGGCTGACGCCACGGCACTCACTCTAGCCTGGGCAACAAAGCGAGACTCTGTCCCAAAAAAAAAAAAAAATGGTTGGAGAGATTTGAAGGGGAACAGGATAGGACACCCCCAAACATGCCACTTTGGCATAAAGATTATTTTGAGCGGAAAGCAATTGAGAATCAACAGATGCAGGAAGAGTTCTCTGCCCTTCCCCCTTTTGCCTAAAAGCAGGGCATAAATTTTGTGAAAGTGACATAAATTTCCCTTGTGAAGGTGTCCCCTTCCTCTGTACCAGGAAGAGGAAAGAAACTCTGGCCACCAGAGATGAGAATTGGCACCAAGAGGAATCTGCCTAGACAGACCTTACTAAATCATCCTTATCTTCCACGAGCTTCCCCCAAATATTTCCCAGCCACTTCCCAGCAGTGTTTCGTCCCTTGAAGCCCAAACCTCCTTTCCTTTGTCAAAATGGTATATAAAATGGTCTAGACACTTTTTTAAGATTCACTTCTTTTTTGTGAACGCCTCACACATGTGAAATATGAATTTAAAAAATTGTGCGCCTTTTCTCCTGTTAGCCTGTCTCCTGCTAGTCTAATTTGCAGGCCCCTAGTGACTGAACCTAAAAGGGTAGAGGAAAAGTTTTTCCTCCCCAACAGGTATACAACACTGCTTGCTTTGAGGATGTTCTCAGGATGTTCTCCTCTGGATGTTCAGGGGAGAATCTGTTCCCTGGCCTTTTCCGGCTTCTAGATCCCCCTGCCTCATTAGAAGCCGGAAAAGGCCAGGGAACAGATTCTCCCCTGAACATCCAGAGGAAATGTGGCCCCACTGACACTTTTAGCCCTGCGAGATCCACGTCAGACTTCTGGCCTCCAGTACTGTAAGATGGTAAATGTGGCATGTTTAAGCCACTAGAATTGTGGTCATATGTTACAACAACAAAAGAAACCCAATACAGATATATACCCCCCCGAAGAAAAATAAATAAAAAACCCTACATCAAATGTTATATTTCATTCCCTTTAAAATCCAGCATGACATAAGATGGCCATCATGATCCCGTGTTTGGCGTTGTGCTAGAGATTCTAGCCAGGGTGGAATGGCAAGGAAAAGAAATTTAAACATGAAGGGTTATAAAGAGTGGACCGAATTGTACTAGCTACCGATGATGTGAATGTGTACATAAAAACTCCAAAGAATTTATAGATAAATTATAGTAAGAGAGTTTATTTTTTTAAGAGATGGGGGTCTCACTCTGTCACCCAGGCTGGAGTGCAGTGGCATCATCATAGCTCACTGCAACCTCAAACTCCTGGGCTCAAGGATCCTCCAGCCTCAGCCTCCTGAGTAGCTAAGCTATAGGCACACACCGCCAAACTCAACTGATTTTTCTATTTTTTGTAGAGACGGGGTCTTTTTATGTTGCTCAGGCTAGTCTAAAACTCCTGGCCTGAAGTGATCATCCCACAGCAGCCTCCCAAAGAGATGGGATTCCAGGCATGAGCCAACGCCAGGCTTCCATCCGATCTTTGTATGTAAGCTATGTCACAGTAAAGATTTTTGAATAAAAATAGTCCGGGCGCGGTGGCTCACGCCTGTAATCCTAGCACTCTGGGAAGCCAAGGTAGGAGGATTGCTTGAGCTCAGGAGTTTGAGACCAGCCTGAGCAAGAGCGAGACCCCATCTCTAAAAAAAAAAAAATTAACTAAAAATAAAAAGACTGATAACAGCCAGTCTTGTTAAGTTAGGAGGAAACAGAAAAACTGAAAGGCAAGTTGACTGTATCTATCAAAATTGAAGCATGCCTCCCCTTTGATCCAAAAAATTATCTAAAGATATCTACAGTTGCACAAAGACGTACGCAAGAATCTGTTCCCTAAAGCACTTTTTAAAAATTATTTCCAGTGAAGATATACCAATGTCCAATAAACACACGAAAAGATGCTCAGCATCATCATTTCTCATCATGAGGGAAATGGAAATGAAACCACAGTGAAAGTTCCCATATGATCTAGCAATTGCACTAACAGAGAACTGAAAGCAGGATCTCGAAGAAAATGTGTGCACCAGGTTCACAGCAGCACCAGTCACACTAGCTGGCAGGCAGAAGCGACACGAGGGCCCACAGGGGTGAAGGGATACACAGAAGGAGGTGCACACACACAAGTGAATATTATGCAGCCTTAAAAAGGAGGGAAATTCTGACACATGCCACAACATGGCCATTGAGGTCGTTCTGCTAAGTAAAATAAGCAAGTCACAAAAAGACACATACTGTATGAGGTCAAAGTCACAGAGAGAGAAAGTAGAAGGGTGGCTGCCAGGGGCTGCCAGGGGTGAGGGTATGAGGAAATATGGTTTAATGGGGACAGAGTTTCAGTTTTGCAAGATGACAAGAGTCCTGGAGATGGAGGGTGGTGACGGTTGCACAACACAATGAATGTATTAAATGCCACTGATCTGTATGCTTAAAAAAATGGTTAGAATGGTAAGTTTTATATATTTTTACTGTAATAAAAAAATAATGTTTTTAAAAATTGGAGGGAAATCTCTACCAAAAATAGAGGGATAGTTAAGCAAGTTATAATTGTGCTGCAGAATACTGTATAACAAACCCAGTCAACCTGGACACAAGCAGATTTCTTGTCAAGACATACTAAGTTTCAAAAAATTCAATTTGTGCCAGGTGCGGGGAGCATGCCTGCAGGCCAGCTACTCAGAAGCTGAGGCGGAAGGATCGCTGGAGCCCAGGAGTCAGAGTCCAGCCTGTGTGATATAGCGAGACCCCGTCTCTTAAAAAAAAAAAAAATCAATTTACAAAGCAATGTACCCAACAGGATCCCGTTTATTTATCTAAAAATAATTTTTGAAACTATAGCATACAATCTCTGTGTGTGTACAAATGTAATGTGTGTGGGTGTGCGTGATTCCACATTTATAAATTTCTAAAAAACAGACTGGAAGAGACCCCAAAGTGGGACTTTGGGAAGAGGGAGCGGAATTAGGGAGGAAGGGCCGGAAAGAGATCTTTCGAGTCTTGCTTTATGCGTTCATGTTTCATTTGAGTCTTTTCCAACAAGCAGGTACGGATGCATTTGTCGTATAATTAAATTCTTTAAAAAAATGCTTTACGACCCAGGCGGCACTGAGCTAGATGCCTCACAGACTAATGACATAGTATTATCCATCATCCAGAGATGATTTACTCTGTCGTAAGCATGCTGAGTGGCTGTCATTCCTGGAGCAAGGACGTGGAAGCAAAACCAAGTATTAGAAACAAGGATGATCTCATTCTTGCCTGTGAACTTGGTCCCGTGTTATTCTTGCGTCAATTTACTGCTTAGACCCTAATCTGGGGAGGGGGGTGATTATTACCACCATCCTCTTACCCGCCTCTGGCTGGCAGGTTATCTGGAAGAAGGCTTTCTCAGAGTCACTCTGCCTGCGGGCTGGTCATTCAGCAGTGCAAGCAGAGAGAATCTGCATCTTGTAACTGTGACCACACATCCCAGTTGGGCCTGAGGCCTCCACCCTCCAGATGGGGTGGGCTGGAAGGACAAACCCTTTGGCCAGGGTGAATACAGAACTGACACCAGGCCACATTCCATCTGAGTCTAGAAACAAAACACAGTTTTCTCTTCAGTAAACTTTGAAATGTTATTCTCCCTTGGAAAGCAGAAACCTGAGCCAAGCACACTTTTATTTTAATTTTTTGAGTCAGAGTCTTGCTCTGTCCCCTTGGCTAGAATGCAGTGGTGTCATCATAGCTCACTGCAACCTCAAACTCCAGGGACCAAGCTGAGGCTCCTGCCTCAGGCTCCTGAGTAGCTGGGACTACAGGCACATGCCTGGCTAATTTTTTCTATTTTTTTTAAAGTACAGTCATGGTCTCACTCTTGCCTAGTCTTGTCTCGAACTCCCTAACCTCAATCAATCCTCCCTCCTTGGCCTCCCAGAGTGCTAGGATTACAGGCATGAGCCACTGTGCCCGGCTCAAGCACACGTTTTATGGCTTATTTACCCCTGCTTGGCTTTAAAGAAAACCACTAAAGCAAAGATACGGAGTCTGATAAGGACAACATCTTGATCCTGGTTCTCTCTTGCCACACAGCCACTCAGATTTTGTCATCCTTAACCCGGGGTTCGTGTCTGGAGGCTGCTCCTCCATTACCCATGATTTTGTCTTTCCTCCTTTATTTTTTAAGACAATGAACTTTCCATTCTAATATTATTTTTAAGCCAAGTACAAACCTCCAGGAGCAGGCTGAATGAAAAAACAAAATACACTTTAGAAAAGAAAACCTGAGAATGTGACCACATGCAGGACTGAAAAGCAAAATCCAGCAGCTCTGTGAAGCAGCTGAGTTGCTGAGGACCAGCAGGTGTGTGGCCCCTCAAGGAGATGGGTCTGATCTGAAGATCACAGCTGGCCTGGGACTCGTTTGGGAAACTGAAACAGCCCATGAAAGCTGCAGGAAGTGAAGATGATGATGACAGTGGTGATGGTGATGGTGATGGTGGTGATGATGGTGATAGAGATGATGATGGTGGTGATGATGGTGATGGAGATGATGGTGGTGGTGATGATGGTGATGGAGATGGTGGTGGCGGTGACGATGGTGATTATGGTGATGGTGGTGATGATGATGGTGATGGCGATGATGGTGATGATGGTGAAGAAGATGATGATGGTGGTGATGATAGTGATGGTAATGGAGACAGTGATGGTGGTGATGATGGTGATGGAGATGGTGATGGTGGTGATGATGATGGTGATGGTGGTGATGATGGTGAATCCATCATTCCCACTCTTCCAAGTGCTAAAGACCTTCCTCAGCACTTGGTCCCACAGGAGTGGTTGGCTCAGCCTGGCTGTTTTGGGACTCAAGCTGGGGTCCGGGGAAAGGACCAGCTCCAGAAAGACCCCACGCTGGGATCACAAAGAGTGTGTCCACCCCAGATGTGAAAGGAATAGCCCCTTCCTCTGCACCTCGCTGACGGATCCCACGTGCGTGTGAGGGCAGACGCCGTAGCTGACAAATAGGCAGGTGTCTGAGAGCAGCCAGACCCACCCCTGCTCCTCGGGCGCCAAGGTACCCGCTGCTGCCTACCCTCACTAAGGGCAAAGGCAGGGCACTTTCTACAACAATGAGCAGGTGATTCTTCAGGATAATTGAACGTTCTCCTCATTCCTTAGGGAATCAACACCCTAGAATATAGAATACGTCACCAGACTCTAAGATGACACACTTGGCTACACTAAAATAATGCTTTATATTTCAAGTTTCACGGTCTAAACTACATACTTTCCCTTTTATTATTGTAGCCTTTGATTCTTACGACAATCCTATGGCACAGACAGACATATTCTTGACCTCTAAAAAGACTATTTTTCTTCTTTTTGCAACGGATCACACCATTGGCCACTCTGTACAGCTGTTGGTAGAACTGAGTTGAATGACACAGCAAGCGTGTGTGTGTCCACATCCTGGCAGAGGAAAAGCCCTCTAAGATATAGTAAGTGACAAAGCAAGGGGTTGGTGGCACGATCCCTTTTGAGATTGTGGATATAATGTGATCCCTTTTGTATAAAGTGTGAAAGAAAATACATCTACAAACAACAAACCCTAACAAAGGAAGCTGACCACCTAGCGAGGTGCTCGGTACACAGCTGGTGCTCAGTAAGCCCCGGCCCCTTCCCTGTTGGATTATTTAGCACCAGGGTACAAACCTCCCTTCAGAAAAGCAGTTTGGGCCGGGCGCGGTGGCTCAAGCCTGTAATCCTAGCTCTCTGGGAGGCCGAGGTGGGCGGATCATTTGAGCTCAGGAGTTCGAGACCAGCCTGAGCAAGAGCGAGACCCCATCTCTACTATAAATAGAAAGAAATTAATTGGCCAACTAATATATATAGAAATTATTAGCCGGGCATGGTGGCACATGGCTGTAGTCCCAGCTACTTGGGAGGCTGAGGCAGCAGGATCGCTTGAGCCCAGGAGTTTGAGGTTGCTGTGAGCTAGGCTGACACCAAGGCACTCTAGTCCAGGGAACAGAGTGAGACTCTGTCTCAAAAAAAAAAAAAAAAAAAAGAAAAGAAAAGCAGTTTGGCCATCACTCCCTGGATCAACGCCCTGCCCAGGGCCTCTGGGAATTCGGTTCATCCGGGGCTCGCTGCCTCCTGTCCAGCAATCCACCGCTTTGAGTCAGTTGCTAGTCCTGCAAGAAACTGGATTTCTAGACTCAGCCTCCTTTCTTTTTTTTTTGAGACAGAGTCTCGCTTTGTTGCCCAGGCTAGAGTGAGTGCCTTGGCGTCAGCCTAGCTCACAGCAACCTCAAACTCCTGGGTTCAAGTGATCCTCCTGCCTCAGCCTCCCGAGTAGCTGGGACTACAGGCATGCGCCACCATGCCCGGCTAACTTTTTCTATATATATTAGTTGGCCAATTAATTTCTTTCTATTTATAGTAGAGAGGGGGGTCTCGCTCTTGCTCAGGCTGGTCTCGAACTCCTGACCTCGAGCAATCCGCCTGCCTCGGCCTCCCAGAGTGCTAGGATTACAGGCGTGAGCCACCATGCTGGCCTGAGCCTCCTTCCTAACTCTCCCAGCGGCCTTGGGCAAGCCACTTGGGCCCTCAAAGCTGCAGTGACTGTCTCTAAGAGTGAACTTGACTGGTGGCCCCAGGCTTGGTTGAGTCAGTCAAGCCATCAGCACCACACACCTGAATTCCGACTCCAGCTCCCTTTTCAGGTGTCCGCAGCACTCCTCCCACTTTGGTTCCCAGTGTTTCTTTGTTTGACCACCCACCTTCCCTACTAGAAGTTAGAGAGCAGGTTTGTTTGGCCTAGGAAAGAAGGGGCTGATAGAGAAAGGTGGAGGCTTTTCAAATGTTATCAACATGCCGAAAGCTGGTAATTCAAGAAGGGCCAGTAAAGGCCCACGGGTTAGATAAAGCTGGTTGCTGAAGACCCCACCCCACACACTGCCAGGAAGAGAAACCTTCACCACAAGGCCCCAGCCCAGTAACACTAGATTTCTCTAAGACAGAACCACCTTTTCCTGCTGCCCTGAGGGCACAAAAATTCAAAGAACCAATCTCTTTCCCTATCTCCCTCCCTGTAGATATCTCTGAAATTCCAGGGAGCTTATTCAGAGGTAGGGGCTGCCGGCTAAACACCTAGCTGACTTGGGAGAGTTTACAAACGCTCACTATTAATAAGTGACTTGCAGATCGGCCGCTTGTGATGTTCAAAGTACCAAGTCTCCAGTTTTTCTTTCCCTATTAAGAGTATTTTCTGGACATCTTAAATTCGCCAATGTGAACCCTAAGTTCACAACTCCAGGCCGTGTCCCCAAGGGCTCCTTCACCAGCTCAGGACACAGAATCTCCACCTGACCCGAGTCCAAGTCAGAATGTGGGAATTGCCCTCGACGCCCTTCCTCTGGGCCCACCTGGGTCCCCACTCTGCCGCCCCACCAGCCCCAGTGTCCTGTCCTGGGGAGCGTGCTTGCTCCCAAGGGCCCCTTCTCCTCAGAGCAAACCGTGGGGTCAGGCCTCTCCCCCAAGGTTCCCATCCCTCAGTCAATTCTAGGTCTTGACAGCTCACTAGGCTCTGGCTACCTCTCCAAGGTCACCTCCTACCCACTCCCCCTTAACCTGCCCCCACTGCTCCTCCACGCCCAAGCACACGCCTACCTCAGGGCCTTTGCACTTCCTGTCTCACCCAAGTTTACTCAGATTTCCCCCAAGACCTCTTTTCAGAGAGGCCTTCTCTATCATGCAGAAAATATCCCTGTCACTGCCTCCTTACTCTAATTCATTTCTCTTCAGAGAACGTACATATTTTTAAACCGGTTTTCGTCTCCCTCCCTCTCCCACATTATGAGCTCAAGGACAGACTGCGCGTTTCTCCACAGCTTATTCCCAGCGCCAGGCACAGGCCTGGCCACAGCAGGTACAGCTCCGAGCTGATGAATCTGAGCGTTACTTACTCCAGCTGTCAGCTCACTCGTCACTTCCTCAGAGGCCTGCCCTACCCCACCCTGCTATGTAGCCTCTCCCCCTCAGCATTTCATCTTTCACAGTGCTTGTCACAATGTGTAATTACATGTGTTCGCATTTTAACATACGAACATCTGCCTTGCCTTCTAAACCAGGGGCCAGCCATTCTCAGGCAGGTTCCTTCTTCATGGTGACAAGACAGCTGCCCATGGCTGCAGGTGGACAGCACATCCCCTTGGCCACTCCAGGAGAGGGAATACCAGCGGCTACGACAGAGGCCCTAGACTTGAGTCTGCGACTGAGCTCACCTGGGTCGGGAATAGAAGGCTCTGATTGGCTGGGTCTGTCACGTGTCCACCCAGCAGGCACTGGGTGGAGCTTAAGGAATGCTGGGCACTATTGTCTGAAGAAGGGAAAACAGGTGCTGGGACTTAAAAAGTTTCAGTTCTAGCTGAGGACTCTTTCCACAAGGGAAAAAGAGGAACTGGTTTACAAAAATTCACCATGACAGCCAACTTTATTGGTATTTTTTTTTTTTTTTTTGAGACAGAGTCTCACTTTATTGCCCAGGCTAGAGTGAGTGCCGTGGCGTCAGCCTAGCTCACAGCAACCTCAAACTCCTGGGCTCAAGCAATCCTGCTGCCTCAGCCTCCCAAGTAGCTGGGACTACAGGCATGTGCCACCATGCCCGGCTAATTTTTTCTATATATATTAGTTGGCCAATTAATTTCTTTCTATTTATAGTAGAGATGGGGTCTGGCTCTTGCTCAGGCTGGTCTCGAACTCCTGGGCTCAAGCAATCCTGCTGCCTCAGCCTCCCAAGTAGCTGGGACTACAGGCATGTGCCACCATGCCCGGCTAATTTTTTCTATATATATTAGTTGGCCAATTAATTTCTTTCTATTTATAGTAGAGATGGGGTCTCGCTCTTGCTCAGGCTGGTCTCGAACTCCTGAGCTCAAATGATCCGCCCACCTCGGCCTCCCAGAGAGCTAGGATTACAGGCTTGAGCCACCGCGCCCGGCCTATTGGTATTTTTTAATGGCACATTAGAATAAATGGGAGAAAATCATGAGCCTCTTAAAATTTTATTTTTATGCTTTTCCTCCTTGCCGTGTACAACGTGTTTGTTGTTCTTGTCTCTCAGTAGCTACATGGACAGTTACAAGTCTCAAATGAAGCTGATGAAATTGGTTTCACAAAAAAGATAAAAGAACAATCAGTAGTTTGCTAAATTCCGTTTACTGTGCAAACAAGGCTCAGAAATGTACAGACACAATCTGTGGGCTGAGAGGTCTCCGTGCAGCTGTCACTTCACAACTATACTCCACGAAAGCAGTCCCGAGACAGCTTCTCAGCACATTAACCTACCATTTTTTTCAGAGAACACAATGAAAATGGATTACAAGTGGCCTACTTCTCTGAGGGTCAAATTTTTCTGCTCTAATCTTTAAGAACAAGTGGAGCCTTCACTTGATCTGCCACCTCCTTGCCACTCAGGGCCTCCACGATGGCGAGTGCGAACTCGAAGCTGGTCCCTGGGCCGCGGCTTGTGAGGATCAGGCCGTCCTGTTCCACTCGGCTCTCAGAGTAGCTGTAATGACCTACAGAGGTAAAAACAAAAACAGGTTACATCCTAATGGGCTGTGCAACAACAATGACTATTACTCCGCAATTCAATTCGCTGTTACAGCATTTTATTAGTCTCCTCCAACTTTTTTTTTTAATTTTACTAAAACACTGTAGATAGCATGCAGAAACATCTTCTAGTCCCTCCAAGCTCTGCACCTCTAATATTAAAGACACTGGGCACAGCAAAGGGTGAAATGAAACCTGTTGAAATGAAACAAATATGCCTAAGCTAAATGCAGTTGCTAAGACCTTAAGAGTTGAGGGAGATGTCAGAGGGAATGCTAGTTATTCACATTTCTATTTTATAACCAATGCTCGGGTAAATTCTGGAAATGCTAGGAGAAGGGCAAGGGGGTGCAGCAATGACAAAGGCAGACATGGCCTGACTTCAGAGCCTACAAGCCTGCACCGCACTCTCTTCTGCCTCAAAAACAAACACGAGGTCAGCGCGGTGGCTCACGCCCTGTAATCCTAGCACTCTGGAAGGCCGAGGCAGGAGGATCACTCAAGGTCAGGAGTTCGAAACCAGCCTAAGCAAGAGCGAGACCCTGTCTCTACGAAAAATAGAAAGAAATTAATTGGCCAATTAAAAATATATAGAAAAAATTAGCCGGGCATGGTGGCGCATGCATGTAGTTGCAGCTGCTCGGGAGGCTGAGGCAGGAGGATCGCTAGAGCCCAGGAGTTTGAGGTTGCTGTGAGCTAGGCTGACACCACGGCACTCTAGCCTGGGCAACAGAGTGAGACTCTGTCTCGAAAAAACAAACAAACAAGCACGAACCATCGTAGCAACACCACAGTGGAGGCGGAGGGTGGGGGGAGACGTGCGGAGGTAGAAACCACGCTCATCTCTCAGGGACTGTTTTCCTTCTGCATCCCCCCAGTTGGCTATTTCTTGGCAAATATGATACCAAAGCTGAGATTCCTCCCCACACGGGCTTCCCACGCTCTCCCCCGACACCAGGCAGTCATCACCGCCCCCTCTGCGCACAGAGCCGCACCTGACCCGGCCCCCACCTCCCTCCCCACACCTGTCTCTATCACTCTCCCACCTGGAGCTCGCCTTGCTGAACACAACAAGTTCCTTCCTGCCCTCAGAGGAGCTGCAAGGGCTGCTCCCTCAGCCCAGAAAGCTCTTCCCAGCTCCTCAGCTCTTCAGCATCAACATCAACCCCCCAGGGGTATCTGCAACCCTCTCTCTAAATCAGGTCCCTCTGCCTACTCTATCACAGCACCCTATTTATTTCCTTCCCAGCACTGACACAGTCTGTAAACAATTTGTTTCCTTGTTTGTTGTCTACTCTTTACAAGCGCTGGGCCTTCACTTGTCCCCATCTGGACTACCACATTGATGGCACAAGGGAGGTGCCCCTTAAGTGTGAGGTCAATGAACGAATGCCCGTTCTTTGACCACATCCCCCCTCTCTGTACCTGGCCACTGCCCAGAGAGCTCTGCATTGTGACGGCTGTCCCTCTCTGTTCTGCACCCCACCAATCCATGCTCAGCACCCCAAAAGGTACCTTCCCAGAGTACAAGGCAGAGCACATCCAGGTTTCCCCTCCTCCCCTCACCCAAGGAAAGCACTCACCAACTTTCTCTAGCACCTAAAGGTGACTTTGAACTCCATTCACAGCACATGAGACCTTCTGGGGTCTGGCCTTCAAACTGAGACTGGACTAGAACTAGAAGGGAAAGGGAAGGAACCCGCTGTCCAGGTAGGAGCTAGTGGTGGCCTGGACTAGGCAGGTGACAATGGTGATCAAAAGGAAACGACGGTTTGAGATGGATCTTAGTGACAAAAAGTGCCCAGAACTTAGTGAAGGACTGGACATGGGGAGGCTTCAAGGATGACTCCCAGTTGTCTGTCTTGGGTGACTGGGGGACAGAGGACAAACAGATTTAAGGGAGGGGTTAAAGCAGACCAGGTTCCTCTGGGAAACCTTGCTAGGTTCTTATGTACCGCCACTGCAGGCACCTAGCTCTGACCACCTGACCCACCCGACCCAGCGCAAACCCCCATGTCTGAGAATGCCACCAGCACACAGCTTCACCTTGCTCTGTTTTCTGTTTCCAGCACATGGCACTAGGCGGCAGCTCAAGAAAAGCTTGCTCAATGACACACACAGAAACACTCATCTAATGACCTCCCATAAGGCAGAAGAATGAGCTTTAGAAACCACATATGAATGTTCATTTCTTTTCAAGTAGATTAACAATATCTATAGTAACTTGTCTTCCTATCCCATTAAAAATCAAGTGAGCCACTGAAATAACTGAGCACATAAAAAAATTTCATATTTACACTACTGCAGAGAGAAAAGAGGATCCCTAGTTTGAGGGGAAAAGGTTTTCATAATCTAGGCTCGTTTACTGATGGCTAAACCAGGCCAAGGCCGTTTTAAATGCCAAACCAGAAAACCAGCTGGGCGGGGTCTCCCAGGGCTGCTGTGAGATGCACTGCCCAGGCTCGACCTTGGTAAATGGTTCACTTAACAATACCTTTGTGGCTACAATATTACAAGTAGAGTTTAAACTAGGTAAATACCCTCAAAGGTTCTATGGCTCTTTTCAAAATTTCAACCAGGAAAAGCAAAAGGTTGACACTTATCAATTGCCTCCACCTAGTGGTGACTCGCAGAAAGATGACATAACTCATACCCGTCAATGCTGGGAGGGCACATGTTTGGGAACCGGCAGTGAATGGACACATCTTATGCCTCACGTTTAACCAGCATAAGACAAATCTGTAAAATTATAGATTTTCAAGAGAAGTACTACTTTGGATCAAATTTAAGTACATGCAGAATGTACACCAGCAAGAGAGAACCCTGATGTAAACTATGGACTCTGGAGATGATGATGTGTCAGTGCAGATTCACTGGCTGTAACAAACGCACCCTCCCGTACAAGCTGTTGACAGTGGGTGACGCTGTGCATGGGGGGAGGGCGGAAGATGGGAATTCTCTGTACTTTCAGCTACATTTTGCTGTGTAGCTAAAATTGCCACATAAAATTTATTAATTAAAAAAATATGCAATATAATGAAAAAAGTATCCCTTTACTTCAAAAAGAGAGCTCCAGATCTCTTCATGACAGCATTCATGGATGATCATTGTGGCATGTTTATTTATTTATTTATTTATTTTTGAGACAGAGTCTCACTCTGTTGCCCGAGCTAGAGTGCCGTGGTGTCAGCCTAGCTCACAGCAACCTCAAATTCCTGGGCTCAAGCAATCCTCCTGCCTCAGCCTCCCAAGTAGCTGGGACTACATGCATGCGCCACCATGCCCGGCTAATTTTTTCTATATATTTTTAGTTGTCCAGTTAATTTCTTTCTATTTTTAGTAGAGATGGGGTCTCGCTCTTGCTCAGGCTGGTTTCGAACTCCTGACCTCGAGTGATCCTCCCGCCCCAGCCTCCCAGAGTGCTAGGATTACAGGTGTGAGCCACTGCGCCTGCCACCTATGGCATGGTTTTTAAAAGCAAAAAGTGGAAAACCACCTACATGTCTACTCCAAGGAAAACAGTTAAATACAATACATTCTAACACTGGACTAGCACACAGCACTTAACAAGAATGAAGCAAATCTAAATTCGTATGTGCTGTAAGAAGAGAACATAAGATATAATGCTAAGTTAAAAAAGCAAGCTGAAGAACAAGATTTAGTAGATCTCATTTAAGTAAAAATATTAAATGGAAAAGGACAATGAGTATGTACAGAGAAAATTCTAGAGCTACACATGAAATTTTAATGGAAGTTACCTCTGAGCAGTAGCAGGGGTTGGGGAAGACAAAGAAAGGAGGAAAAGTTCATTCTACTTCACCGAATCTTCTCTACTATTTGCAGTTTTACCGTGAACAGAAATTGCTTTTATAAAGATAGTAAAAATTAAATGTCTAGCTGGTATTTATAACAGAAACATGCCATCAAGGAAACAGGCTGCCACTGGGGTGTTCTCTGAGCAAAGAAAGTAATGTTCACTTTACTTTGGACTGGGGGTAAAAGGGCACTTTCTGAAATTGCCGTAGAGGTTTAAAATTTACCCGCAGGCAGCCGGCAATGTATTTAGTAAAAATACCAGTTAAACCAGCATTTCATAATCACTTTCATCTGTGACAATGGAATCCGCCAGGCCTTTGTGTAGACCACACAGCCCCCACCATAGTACACAGAGTGGCGGACAAGCACCACCTCTCTAGCCCGTGATGAGAACCACCTCTCCATGAAAACACCTTCAGAGCGAGCAAGGCCCCACCACGCCACGGCCCCCAGAGACTCTCCCTACGTACTGGATTGCACTCATTGGGAAACAATGCCAAAAGACAGGTTTTTCTGAGACAGCCCTTTTGTACATTAAAATACAAGCATATACTTACTTCCATTCATCATTTTGTCTTTAGCAAGTGGGTGTGTTGTAACTTTACTTCCAAAACCTATTTCATGAGCCAACAGAGCAGTAGGACCTAAAAATAAGATCAATAAAAAGATCTAAGTGCAGATATAGAAAAATCCATGTTTTAAAAATTGCAACAGCAAAAGTATTCTTCAAAATCAAAAGGCTCTCATCTAAAGTATAGTTACGATTCTGAAATTAAACACTCCTTAGTATGAGAGGTAAAGTATGTTTATAACAAACTGTTTGCTTAAACACTTCAATAACCATTTAATCAAAAAGATTTATGTTTATACCAGTGGAGCATACCAGATGAACAAAGTATGCTCACTTCCCTCCAGCCCCCACCCCAAGAACAGGGACTGAATGTACCAGGAGTCCAAGAGAGGGGGAGACCACCTTGGGGTGGGGCTAACTTCTTATTTCACTCTTAGCAAAAGGAAAGATTTAGTTGCATATTAAAGGCAAACAGTACTCTCCGAACTTCTGGACTTTATTGCTATTTTATAATTTTATTTTTCTACTTGAAAATGAAAAATAGAAAATTAACACTCATTCATCCATCTATCCGTCCAAATATACCAGGTGGTAGGGTGATTAATGTGATCAGCACATCGTTCCCTCCCTGAAGGAGATACCGTGAAATGCCTAACAGGCTGAGATGTAAAGGCACCAGCATCACTTTATTAAAACTACTTAAGCAAAGAACCATGCACAAATGTCAGTTTGTGACACTACGCCTTGCCTCTTAATGTGAAGTATTTGAAAATATTACAGGTACTAACTTGATATTTTTATCCAATTGTATTCACTGAAAATGGTCAACTTCAGTGATAATCACAAGCATATTTTGTATGTAATGGTCCTCAAATAAAGATTAAAACCAAAAAGGTTTTTATACCTTTAACTGTTACCCTATCTTAAAACTTTTTACAAAGTATTTATTCTACCTTTTTTCTCTAAGCCATACAATAAAAAATTCTTTCTAAGGTCTCATGTCATACCTAGAAAAACGTGTTAGAACAACATTTTGAACTTCTAAACACTTAGGGTACTGTGGGTGGCTAAGACCCTCCAATACAGTCTGTATACGTTTAGCTCCAGCAAACCTAAGACTTAATCTTACTGACCTTTCATTTCTCAACAGGAATCCAAGAAAAAGTAGTTATATAACATACCCTCAGACCATAGCTGAGGGTAAGTAAGAACACATAAATACCTTATTACATAAGCTTTCTGCCTAAAATCAGGTGTCAGTTTTAGCCCAAGTCCTGATTTACAGCTCTTAAATCAAGCCTCAAATATATGTCTCTCTTCCTGTTACTTTCATTCTACATACAAGACAACAGCTATGTATGGTATCAAACTGTAAAAGTTTGTAAAAATTGAGTAACTGTCACTTGATTTTTATTTGAATGAATTCATAAATTAACCTTTCTTTCTTATTTGGTAAGATTTTAAGAAATTCCTACATTTTAAAGTAAACTTCAATAGATGATAGTACATCGAGGAGAGTGATCATGCAATGAGTTAGAATTTTTAGGCCGCTCCCTTCAAGGTGATAAAATTGCTGCCTACAATAATGTTAATAAATTTATGTTACAATTGGATGTAGGAATTTACTGATAGCTTACTCATCACGGTAAGCTCTTAATTACTGCTTTCTGAGACTTAAGAATCCTATTTGGAAGATTACACAGAGACATTTAGTACTCCCATTACTTGAAATTCTGATGCATGAAAATGCTGCTGAGTCTGCACTACGGTCAAACAGGGTGAAGTTGACCAAATCCCATTCTCCAGTCAGAGACCAAAGTCAACAGCGCCACCCTGTGGTAACTTACAAAAGACTTACACCTTGGGCAACCCCCCACCCCCCATTCCTCCAGGTGTCCAAGGGCTCCTTCCCAGAGCCCTCATGCCCACCTTCACCTCCAAGCTTCCCACTGCCCCCAACCCAAGTAAATCTCATTTAATTTTCTTCTCAAGACAGTCTCCCTTCCAATTTGTCTCGCTCATTTACTCAATATTAAAGGCTAATATTCTTTCAGTTCAAAACACAGTTTCCAATTCCTAACTGCAACATTTTAGAAGAATAAACTTATTTTTTTGTTCACTGATTTAAAAAAAACCTGAATCTCTTCCATCATTCCTCTGTTCCAATCCCATTACACACTTGAGTTACTGCATTTACTCAGCTCATTATCACACATTTTTCCTATTTTTGTGCAATGCCTCGAATAGTGGTACAGGATATTCAACAGTATAAAATGCTAGAGTGTTGTTTATTTTTTAATGTCAATTTAAATTATTACAAGGTCCACATGCTTCTGAGCATGGCAGTCAAGCTTGCCTGACCACACAATAGCGAACCACATGTGGCTGATCATTTTGCTACCTTCATGGCACACAGAAGGACAAACTGACATGCAGTTTTACTTTCAGCAGAGTCATATGAGAACAAACTCAGACCAAATCCTTTCTTTCTTACTTTCTTCCTTTGGTCAAAGCACCTAAGAATGGTCTACTTTCACAGAAGCAGACTAGTCAAAGAAAACCAAACGAATAGGATCTATGACCTTCTCCCCAGAGAGTGTGCAGCTCCCTGGGCTGCAGAGACCACAGTACCCTTGGGCAGGGGATAACTCCCTGACTCTTGTGACCCCAAGGACAGGGCCAGGGTGGTCACCTCTGTGGTCCTCCCAGTCCCTAATGCTGCAGTTCTCAAACATTTAGGTCTTAAGATCTCTTTTTGTGGGTCACTTCTATCAATTATCTGCCATGTCACAAATTAAAACTGGGAATTTTTTTTTTTTTAATAAATTCGACCTGGCTGATAAACTGGGAAAATTTTAAAACACAAGAATGGCATCATCATACTGATATCACTCTTGCAAGAATGAGAAAGAAAAAGGCAAATAACATCTTAGTAGTATCTGTTAACCTGACGAGCCCACTGAAAGAACTTTGAGAAACACTGACTGCTCTGATGCAAAGTTCCTAGGATCCCTGGCCCATAACTTCTTTTAAGAAGTCTATTGTATTGAATAAAACAAAATGTAATTTTATCAAACCATCCATTTATTTATTCAACTCTTCCTACTAACATTTAATGAAGACCTATAACAAGGAAAAGCATGGGCAAAAATCACACTATGGAAAAAATGCAAGGTGGCAGAATATCATCTGATATGTAAGGAACAAGAATGAATTTTAAAATGGTATCAGAAAACAAATATTCTTAAGTTACAAAGATGTGGGGACATCTATGAAGTACAAATGACCTTATTCTAAGTTATATGGCAGATAATGCAGTGCCCAAGATCATTCAACACAGAATCAGAAACGCCCAGGAAGCAGGCGGAAAGCACCGTGAGGCTTCTCAATGTGAGGGCAGGCACAGGGCAGAGCTGTTATGTTTGTGTCTGACAGATTCTTGCTGACTCTGTGCTGGCAAAAAGACTTTCTGGCACAGAGATTTGCTGTAACAAGCTGTTTACTGAATTCCAGAGGCCCTTATTTTGCTCTGAGGTCAACCAAACACAGAAAACACTAAGTTTCACCGAATGTAGATCAAAGGCAATGAAGCAGAAAAAGAAACAATTGCACTCATTTCTGAAATGACACCGACTTCATGCCACCCAAAAACTAAATACATCAACACAGATACCCTTCATGCTTTATGAAGGGGAAGAACTATTTGGAGTAAAACCTTGTAACGAAAGGCTACTCACTCCATCACCCAACGACACACCTAACACAGGCTGCTGCTGCACATTACCTGCGCAGATGGCGGCTATCAGCCCCTTCCTTTTTTCCTGTTCCTTCAGTATCTCTTTCACAGCAGCAGACTAGTCAAAGAAAACCAAAATATATCAAGTTACCATTGAGCCACAAACCAATCTCTCACCAGGAAACTTTAGTAGAATCTGATTTTAGCTTAAATCACAAAAGCTCTTTGATCTATTTTCCAACAATATTTCTAATCATTAATATAAAAATTAGCACATTCATAATGTGTCTGTATTCTTAAACGCAAGCAAGGCATTTATTGTGAGAAAAGCATTCCTCCACATTTAAAGATAAGAAAAAAAAACACTTTTCCCGTGGGCACATTTGACCTTTGCCATTTTATACTCCAGGGAGCAAGAAAAGGGGGGAGGGAAGGTAGTGTTTGCAGAGAGAGGAACAGACTCTAGCAGGACATGATCCCTAACACCCGATTCACTGGCTTTCTGAGTGTTTCTGCCTGCCCTACCCCACCCACTGGCCTCCCCCACCTGTTTCTCAGGGGCCAACTCCTGGCTCACAACTTAAAATGAAGCAGCAGAGACCCCACTGATGACGTGTTATTCCTGCTGGTGACTCTCAGCCCCAGCTTCCCTCAAACCCCGACTGCCGCAGGGACAGCCAGTCCTTTTCTCCTACTATGCCTAGCCCTTCCCAAAGCATGAAATCAGATCATTCTGCTGCTGCAGGGGGAGAAAAAATAAGTAGTCTTCCTTTGGACTGTACTCACTGCATCTGTTCATAAATAATTGTTCCACCAATTCAGCTTGCTTTCACAGTAAATGTTACTAAAAATATTGTTTTAAGGCTATTACACCATTTTTGTTAATTTTAGTTGTTTCTATTGTATTCATAGCCTCCTCCCTGAAATATCTGAAAAACAGCAAAACCAACAGAACACGAGCAGATGCTGAAATACTTTCCTTAGAGTTCCCCTCTCCCCCGCCACCAGCTTTACTGGGGTATAACTGAGAACAGTCTTTACCTCAGATAAATTCTGTGCACCAAGATTCCCTCCTGGCAGGACCACCACATCATACGGTCCCTGTAACAGTTTAAAAAAAAAAGTAAAAACATTTCATTTCAAATGTACATTAAAGTGAGAGTCCAATAACACTTTCCTATTTTAAATGTGGGACCCAAGCAAAATACAGGATATTATCTAAATACCTGCCAACAGTAGAACAGTTAAGGTGTATCTGTATTATGGAATTTTGTTGCAACTAACAAAAAATGCAGAAAATCAGTACATAGTAACATGAAAGGGTGTCCATGTTGCAAAACAGCAGGTGCAGGATACTTATTGCTGTAAAAAAACAAAAATATATATGTGTGTGAAGATGAATGTATGCATGTGTATAAACATTGCATACACACCCCCACGTGCTGGTGTATACAGGTGTGCAGAGACAAAGGAGACGCTGCAGCTGCTAATGGGAGTAGTGTGGGCTGGGGTGCAGGTGGAGAGGGACAATGAGAAAGGGACATTTAACATTTTGGCTTTATACATATATTTTATGAATAATTCTTCAATAAGAATGTACACAGCAATTTAAAAAATTAAAAGAGAGTTTTGAGTAAAAAAGTATAGAAAAAATATTTTTAACTTGATGAAAAATGAAAAGGGGGGCATATTTTAATATTCCAAACACCAAAACATTTTAGAAATATAATTAATTTCAAACTTGCTTAAATTACAAAATGGAAAGTGGTTGGATTTTTTTGAGATAATGTCTTGCTCTGTCTCCCAGGCTACAGTGCAGTGGCCTCATCATATCTCACTGCACCCTCAAACTCCTGGGCTCAAAGCAATCCTTTTGCCTCAGCCTCCCAAGTAGCTGGGATGACAGGCATGTATCACCATGCCTAATTTTTTTATTTTTTGTAGAGAAGGGGTCTTGCTTTGTTGCTCATGCTCATCTCAAACTCTTGGCCTCAAGTGATCCTCCAGCTTTAGCCTCCCAAAGTGCTCAGATTACAGGCATGAACCACTGTGCCCAGCCTAGAATTACTTTTTAAGACCATAAACATCCTGTTATTTTAAAACCAAGCAAAACTCAAAACTATAAAGAAAACGTGTAAAGTACAGAATTTCTTTCACTCCTCTTGGAATCTGAACCAAACAATACATACATACGAAAGGTAACCACTTCCTCAAAAAACTACAAATAGAACTATCACATAATTCAGGAATTCTGTTACTGGGCATTTATCCAAAGGAAAGGGTATCAGGATATGAAAGAGACTTCTGCAATCCCACATTTATTGCAGTACTATTCACAACAGCCAAGATTCTGAATCAACCTAGGTGTTCAACAACAGATGAATGGATAAAGAAAATGTGGTATTGGCTGGGCACAGTGGCTCACGCCTGTAATCCTAGCAGTCTGGGAGGCCGAGGCAGGTGGATCATTTGAGCTCAGGAGTTTGAGGCCAGCCTGAGTAATAGCGAGACCCTATCCCTACTAAAAATAGAAAGAAATTAGCTGGAAAACTAAAAATATATTTTTAAAAAATTAGCCGGGCATGGTGGCGCATGCCTCAAGTTCCAGCTACTTGGGAGGCTGAGGCAGGAGGACTGCATGAACCCATGATTTTGAGGTTGCTGTGAGGTAGGCTGATGCCATGACACTCTAGCCCAGGCAACAGAGCAAGACACTGTCTCAAAAAAAAAAAAAAAAAAAAAAAAGAAAGAAAGAAAGAAAATGTGGTATATAAACACAAAGGAATACTATTCAGCCATAAAAAATGAAATTCTATCATTTGCAACATGGACAGAACAGGAGGATATATGTTAAATACAAAATAAGCCAGACACAGAAATACAAATATTGTATATTCTCACTCATATGTGGAAGCTAAAGAAAGAAGTAAAAAGTAGGACAGAGGATACTAGAAGGTGAAAAGAGTAGAAGGAAGGGTGGGATAGGGAGAGATTTGTTAAAGGATACAAAATAACATTTAGATAGTAGGAATAAGTTCTGATGTTCTATACTACTGTAGGATGACTACAGTTAACAATATTTTTATAGTTTAAAACAGTTAGAAGGAGGATATTGAATGTTCCCAATACAAAGAGATGATAAATGTTTGAGATGGCAGATTTGCTATTTATACTGATCTAATCATTACACATATGTATCAAAACATCACTATGTACCCCATGAATATAAGTATTGGGTGTTAATTAAAAATAAAATAAACAGGTAACCACTGTTCTAAAGCAGCCAGAAAGCACAAGACAAAAACAAAAACAGAAACAAAAAAAACCCTAGAAAAACCAATATTTACTTCTATTTCTCACTTTTAACATACTATTTACAGGCCGGGCACGGCTCACACCTGTAATCCCAGCACTCTGGGAGGCCAAGGCAAAGGATCACTTGAGCTCAGGAGTTCAAGACCAGCCTGAGCAAGAGCGAGACCCTGTCTCTACTAAAAATAGAAAATTAGCCAGGTGTCATGGCATGAGCCTGTGGTCCCAGCTACTCAAGAGGTTGAGGCAGGAGGATCACTTGAGCCCAGGAGTTTGAGGCTGCTGTGAGCTACAATGATGCCATTGCACTCTTACCAGGGTGACACAGTGAGACTCTGTCTCAAAAAATAAAATAAAAATAAAACAAAAACAATTTACAAAGTTTCAACATCTTACATGTAAATATCAAAATTCAAACTCTCCACAGTCCAGCAATGAAATATCTAAATTTATTATAAACGAATAAACTTTTTTCTATGCCTCGAAGACAGCTTGGTGTGGGAACCACACTCCAGATGTGTCAGCAGGTCACAGCTAGCCGTTCAAAGGCCTTTCTGCCTCCTTTCCTGTTGTAACTTCGCTCCCAGAGGGTACAGCTCATGCTCCTGACACCCACTCCCAGAGGGTACAGCCCACGCTCCTGCCAAGCTGACCAGTTATCCGATGCCATGAAAGGGTGTCCAAAAGGGTCCGTGGGAGGGCAGGTTTCTGAGGAAACAAATCCTGACAGATTCGCAAGTGTTCACTGCCCTTAAAGGTAAGAATGATCATTCTAAAGATACTGAAAAAGTGATTAAAAAAAAAAAAAAAAGAGGGAGAGAAAAATGACAAAAAAAGTGATAAAATTTAAGTAGGATTCTTACTCCTCCCTTATTCCAACCACTAATCAAGTATGAGTTGTTCCATGTAAAACAAATCACACAACATCTGTGTTACTGTAAAAAGGAAAGCAAAGAGTGGCTTTAGAAAAAGAAGTGGAAGATGTGGCAGTCGATTTTCTCCTATCAGGTAAAAGCGTGTCACAGGAGGCAAGGATGTAAGCCTGTGGAAGCCAGGGCACTGATGAGAGAATGATGCGCCCATCCAGTCACCCACGTCCACCCATTCATCCTTCCACCCGTCACACACCCATCCACCCGCCCACTTACTGAGCCTGCGATATCAAGCAATAGCCAAGTTCCATGGATACAGAGCGGAACGGCCAAGTCCTCTTCTTCCCAGTTTAGTTCGGGGGGAAACAGCCAAGCAAAATGATTTTCTTAAAATAGGTCTGTACCAACAATAGCCTTAGATATAGTCAAAAGGCATTTCAAGAAACTAATAGAGAACCCATATGAGGGATAATTCCATCTATGAGGAACAAACCTGTTTTTTTGCCTCTTCAAGACTGGCATCAGGACAAATGACAACATCACGGCTACACTGTACTGGGTCTTTTCCAGCCAGACCTGCAATGGTGACCTTAATCTAAGACAAAGACATCATCATAATATTTAAGAACACTGAAACATAAATTTGGGGTAACATTTTCACAGCTGCCCTGTGTTTTAAAGTAACATGTCTGAAAATACTACAACAAAACCATGCTAAATTTAAGCTAATACATTGGCTAAATATATTTAGTAACTAGGTCTGACCCAATTTATAGCTGCTGTCCTGGCACCCTGTGTGGTTACAACGCCCTTTCTCCCACAAGTGTTCTGGTTTGGGTGGTAAGTTGTATGATCATCCTATTAATAACCCATCTCACAAGGTTATTGTGGCCATTTAAACCTCATGGTATTTCTGTAAAGTCAAAATGCAAGTTAAAACAATGAAATGCTACTTTATCTTGCAAAAATTTTAGAAGTTAACAATACTAAATGCTGGTGCTGGAAAAATAGGAATTTTCCTACGCTCCTGGTGGTACTACAAATTGGTACACCGGAGAGCAACTTGGCAAAACCTAGTAACACTGACTATGGGCCGTCCCTTGGCCTAGCATTCCACTTTTAGGTATTAATATATAGCTTGGAAAAACCTCCACACATTTGCATGAGGAAACCTACACAAGTGTATTTATTACGATATTGTAATGCTGTAATTAGAAAAATGGATAAATTGTGGCATATTGATACTGTGCAATATTGAGCAGCAAATTTAGATACGTTAACTAGGTCGACATATATCTTCATTTTTGAGAACTATAAGAATGCAGGGTTAGCAGACTCTGGGGCCAGACTGTCTGGGTCTGAGTTCTGGCTTTTGTACTTACTAAATCTACAATATCTGTACATTCTTTAGTGTCTCTGTGCCTTAATACCTAACTCATAACTATGACCTACCTCGTCATAGTACTTA